>JBAGKK010500036.1:0-14872 GCA_037177015.1 Euceroptres primus | reverse complement strand
GCAGATGTGCCCCATCATATTGTCTGTCATTCTCTTAAGTTTCAACTTGATATCTTTGTTTGCTTAAAAATAGGATTACCGAATAATTTTTATACCCCGTCGGTAATTCGTGACTTCGTATCACACGCCCTTAAGAAAGTGTCACCCTCTTGAAAGACTTTATCTGAAAAGCAAAAAGGTGAAAAAAAATAACGTACGAGCATGTAAAACCACTTTATGTAGTTAAAGCTGTTTCCAGAGGCGAAATTTTTTATAATTTGATAAATTTGTAAAAGCCAGTGCTAAAAGGCAAAAAATGAAAATAAGTTTACAAAATGAAATTATAAAATTCTATTAAAAACTAAATTTTACTTTATTATATAACGTTTCGTAATATTTAAATTCTCTCTTTTAAAACATAGTTTGTGTATTTCAAATTGACCCTCAGGAAAAAGTTTAAATGCGACTTTTCCTATTTTATTTAATGTTCTTCATATCAATCTTTTACGTACATTTCAGTCTCCCTGAATTATGTGACAAGTTTAAACTCAAAACTTACAAGCGATTGCAAAGCAAATCGTAATTTTTTTTATCGCCAAACAAAGTCACGCTTTTTAAAACTTGAAATACAAACTTTAAGACTGAAAACTTACATGCGTTTTCGCAACCAAATTAGAAAAGTTACAAGTTTGTTTGTAAACATTCTTTTATTGAAAATTTCTATGCCTTCTAAAGGAAAATGAAATTGAAGAATTATGAATTAATATTTATAAATTATAAATTATTACTTATTATTTTGAGGAATACCTAATATAAAAGAAACTAAAGATTAAAAATTAATAGAAATAATATAATTATATATTTAAATATTAAAAGAATAATAAAAAAATAAAGTGTGAGTAAAAAACGAATGATATAGAAAAAATGTTTTCAAGTGTGTTTATCATTAAATAGCAGGAACATGTGGCGAATAAATCTTTTTCAATCTGACCATATGGTGCGAAAGATACATCGAATAGTGCTTCAACAAATATTGGGTTCATACAAAATTAACTTCCATGATCCACTTATTTAAAAACTCATATTCACTGAAAAAGGGTCTAAATTAAAATGAAAAACGATTCACATTTGTAAAAACACAACCTTGGTTATTCTTCAAATTTATTTGAAACTTCCCATATACAAATCTCAATTAATTTAATGTTTCATTCACAACACTATATATAATTATATTATATATATATATATATATAATTTATATTATATATTAGACTAGATTTTAAGCGTCGATTATAACATTATTATATATCAACTCGGATACGTTTATATTATACATCATTTTTCGATTTTTTATTATAATTTACACTTTTTGAAACACGAAAATGGACTTTTCGACCTTCGTGGTCTTTATGCATGAAATACTCAAGGCAACACAGATCTCTTCAAACTGATCAAAGTTTTTTTTAAATTTAATGAGGAATATTTACTTAAATTGAAATATATATTTCAATTTAAATATTTTTTCTAAATTGACAACTTTCATCCCTTTCTTCTTAAATTATTTTACCTCATACAAATTTTTTCCACTCGTAAAACTATCCAGAGAAAATTCTAATTTTAGTGTCATGGAAAAAAAATGACGAAGAAGTCAATGTAAAAAAGTTTCCATCCTTATCATCTGATATGGAAGAAATATAAAAAAAATATATCAACTTTTACTTACATTTTTGTCTAAATATACATTAGGACTACAAATAAAATTTACTTGCTTTAACTACAAATTTTCTCTGCAAGTTTATCAATCTTCATCAATAAAAACAACAGTATAATTTTTCTCTGGACTTTTTGGGCTCAAGAAAAACTCCAGATTTTTTTGAAAGAAAAGAAATTTGATGACAAATAGAGAATTCTTATGGCAATTATTTTTTATATGAAAAATATATTTGACAATAATGTAAATTAATTAACAATCCTAACTTTCTGAGATGAAAATTTACAAATGAATTATTTTAAATGCGTGCAAAACCCACTCATATTTTGCCTCCGTCGAAAAACTTTATAGAAAATTAGAGTATTTCTAAAAATTCCAAATTCTAAAATCTACAAAATATGTTCTTTCTGACTAATATAATTTTATCTTATTTTGAACTCAGTATCGGTTACAAACTTTCAAAGGTTTCAGAAAGTAAAAAAATTCTGGAAATTGCAATTTAATAAAAAAAAAAATTCAATAGAAAATAGAAAATAAGGCTGTCAATTAAAAAACTTAAGAATACTTTAAGAACCGTTCTAATGAATATTTTCCACTTTCAGAGTTCGACAACCGTTTGCTATTAGCCCT
Organism: Euceroptres primus; assembly: GCA_037177015.1. NCBI lineage: Eukaryota > Metazoa > Arthropoda > Insecta > Hymenoptera > Figitidae > Euceroptres > Euceroptres primus. The sequence goes on along the minus strand of JBAGKK010500036.1, from coordinate 12,552 downwards.
GCTAGTAATACGTACCAAATTTTTCTAGACCATTTTACTTTTTACTTATGATTGCTTTTTCAATCATGTCATACTCAAACTTGAGCAAAATATTTATTTTCGTTGAAATAGTGTAAATTTTATATCTTTTGATAATTGAAATTTGAATGCTGTGAAAATTGTAGGTTTCAATATTAATTATCTAAATTATTAATTGTGGAAAAAGTCATTTTTTTCATTTATTTTATTTTATTTCTATTTATGGTTCCTTCTTCTTATTGGACTAAGAGATTCTTTCGCATTTTTTTTCTTTTACATTTTACTTTTATGAAAGAATTGGACTTGTTCAAATAGCGACTTTAATTAATATTAGATAATTCGACCCCTGATTATAATAATCAGAATTATATTGTTTATGCACTTTTTTGTGAGTTGCAGCAAATTTCTATATCAAGAATCTTGATTTCTATAATAAAGTAAAAATGATGTTTCTCTATTCTATCTTCTTCTTTTCGATAATTATTTCAGAAGAATCAAAATTTGTTTTAAGATGTGAATGGTACGTCCACTTTTAGCACGATCCAATTCATTGACTTATCAACCACAAAAAGTCTTGAAAAATCTTTTTCTTAATAATAAAATTTTAATATTGTTTATGTACTCTTGCCTTAGAGGCCTTGAAGTTTCCAAAGAATAACATTGGAAAAAAACATTTTCGAAAATTCGTTTTAAAACGTGAAAATGTGTAATTAGGCATAGGATTTAGTTTTTTTCATCTGTTAGTAACTCTTCAAGGAATAAAACTCCATTATTTTTTTTTATTTGAACGCCTCGAAATCACTTTTACGGTGCCCCAAAAACAACCCAAATATTAGGGTAATTACAGTTTAACAGAATATTTACATTAATTATCAGTCTTTCTCAATTTTTTTTCATAAACTCTCATCAATGGATACAAGATAAGACTTTATTCATTTTTTAAGTAATTTAAGATTGTTTAAACAAATTTTATTTGTTCAAAAAATTTTTTTAAATCATTAACTAATGTGGTTTTTTACTGCTACGACCTAATTAACCAATTTTGAGAGTTGAACTATTTAATGGAGTTCCTTCTTAATTGTTTCAACAATTTATAATTGTTAAAAGGTTACTTCTAACTGAACGAATGTGAAAATTTATAGTTTTTTGCAAATTTTTCCACATATCTCGTTGCTTTCTTTTAATTTTGCTTCTTTTTCAACTTAAAGCAAATTTTTTAAACATTTTTTATTTGTTTAAACAATTTTTTAATATCAGAATGTCAAGAATAAATCGATTTTCTTGATGAATAAGTCTGTTTGTTTCAGATTTTAAAAAATTGTTTAAACAATTTGTATTTTTTAAAACAATTTTGTAATATCAGAATGTCGAGAATAAATTGATTTTCTCGATTGTACGAGCTCATTAATACATTTTCAGAGTAAGTCTGTTTGTTTCAGATTTTTTTAAATTGTTTAAACAATTTATAACCGTTAAGAAGTAACTTCTATCTGAAATAAGATGGAAATTTAAGTTTCTTGCACATTTTTCCATATGTTTCGTTACTTTCTTTCAACTTTTCTTTTTTTACTAACTTACTGCAAATTGTTTAAGAAGAAATTTTATTTCTTTAAACAACTTCTTATGACAGAATGTCGAGAATAAAATAACAAAAAAAAAAGAGGAAAGAAATTTGAAGGCAACTAACCAAAACCCCTTCCTTCTTTTCTTTCGTCTTTTTAAAATATTTTGAACAGCCATTTTAACTACCTCATACCCAATTTTATTTGTTTAAATAATTTTTTTCATGGATTCTCGTTAAACAAACAACACAAAAAAATAAGAAAGGAAAGAAGGAAGGCGTTTTGGTTAGTTTCCTTCTAATTTCTTTCCTCTTTTTTATGTTGCCATTTACCTTTTACCTTACCAATTAAAATTGCCTTTTAACTGCCAATGTTCGATTTTTCGAACATTAATTAAATTAATTTTTATTATAATAAATTAATAATATAATAATTATTAATTATATTATTTATATTAAATATTAAATTATATTATTTAATTAATAATAATAAATTAATTAATAAAACACATTAATTAAAAATTGAAAATTGGCAGGTAAAAGGTTAATTAAAAATAATGCATGAAAAAAATCGTTTAAATAAATAAAATTAGGTGCAATGTAGTTAGAATGGTTGTTCAAAATATTTCAAAAAGACGAAAGAAAAGGGGTTTTAGTTGGTTGCTTAGTTGGTTATATAAGTTGTTTAAACAATTTTCAGCAAGTTAAAAAAAGAGCAAAATTAAAAGAAAGTAATAAACATAGAAAAGTTTGAAAAAAACTATAAATTTCTACCTTCTGCAATCAGAATTTACTTTTTAACAATTATAAATTGTTTAAACAATTTAAGAAATACTGAATTAAATGGTTCGACTCTTATCACTGAGAAAACTGTTTGGTTCAGACAACAAAACGATTTGATTGCTATAGAAGCAACCAAATTTTTTGGTTGTGCCAACAAAATTTTGGTTCCTACAACAAACATTTTGTTGAACCAACAAAATCTCTTTTCTGGTTGAATTAACAAAATTTTTTATAGAAAATAAATAAACATTATTTCACAATATTTTTGAAAACAAAAATTATTTAAAGCCCTAAAATTTGTTTAAACAATTTCAAATTACCTATGTAAAAAATGAATAAAATCTTGCCTTTTATCCATTGATGAATGTTTATCAAGAAAAAAATTAAGAAAAAGTGATGATTAGTGTCAATATTCCGTCAAACTATAATTACCCTGTTATGTTGTTTTTGGTACACCATGAAAGGTGTTTCGAGGGGTTCAAATTAAAAAACAATGGTGGATTCTTATTCCTTGAAGAGTTAATAACATATTTGACAAAAATTCAATCCTGTGCCTAATTACGCATTTTCAAGTTTTAAAACGTATTTTCGAAAATGTTTTTTTCCATGTTATTCTTATGGGAGACTTTCAGGTCTTTAAGGCACGGGTAAATATTAACCGATTTAAAAAAAATACGTGTTCTCTTATTTTCGGAGCTTAACAATTTAAGACTTCAGCCAGGTCAAAATTCGAAAATGATGTTTTTCTTTGCGCCACCCTAGTATCTATTCATTACATTTTATTTTGTTTCATTTATTGATTTTTTCTTTAAATTACGACACTTTAAGGGTTGTTGAGTACGAAAATTGGATCGCTAGGGCCTACAAAAGAATTTCTAAAGGGGATAGCAAATCGGTTGTCGAACTCGCCTGCGCTAAACTTGAGTAACTTGTGTCACTGTGTGATTGGTCCCCGTATTTCCATTATTTTCACCATGGAATGGAACCGGAAGCCACCTTCCAAAAAGTTTTCTCCTGCAGAAAAGTTGCTTGAAGGTCAGCCGAAATTGTCGACTCATCGCGCAATAAAGAATAAAGTTGATGGCCGAGTTTATTAGGGCGAGAATGTCCATCACTTCACCTGTTGAACACAAAAAAAAACAACATTATTAATCCTCTCAATTTTCTAGTGTGCCTATAAAAAAATCCCATGAACAAAGTATTCTAACTTAATTCTCTCAATAAGTCATTAGTATCCACCAAAAAGAACAATTTTTCAATGGTAAATTTATTTAAACAGAAATTTGTAACTCAAAACATGAATCATTTTAGGGAGAAATGTAGAGAAAATACAATTTTTGGTATATTAAAAGTAAGAATAGTGAAAAAATCGAGGAGTTATCCACTACTGAATCCAATAATTGTACGCTTGTACTTGAGTTCTTTTGAATACGCACAGAAAAAATTCAATTCCTTATCGAATTTGTTTGTTAGTTTAACCAAAAATTCAATAAAACATGGAATTTATTTTTTTCGTGCGTTTTGTATTCCTTGAATTCTTTTGTATTCTTTAAATTCTTTTGAATTCTTTGAATTCATTTTGAATCTTTTTGAATTCACCTTGTATTTTTTGAATTATTTTAAATTCAACTTGTGTTATTTGAATTCTTTTTTTGAATTCGCCATGTATTCTTTGAATTCACATTGTATCTTTGAATTCTTCGAATTGTTTTGAATTCATATTGTATTCTTTGAATTATTATTTTGAATTCACCTTATTTTTTTATCATAAATTCCTTGTATTCTTTTGCATTCTTTCAATTATTCTTTTGAATTCACTTCGTATTCTTATTTCGAATTCTTTTGAATTCACCTTGTATTCTTTGAATTATACTTTTGAATTCATCTTGTATTCTTATTTTTAATTCTTCGAATTTCTTTGAACTCACTTTGTATTCTTAGAGTTCCTTTGAAATCACTTCGTATTCTTATTTTGAATTCTTGGAATTCCTTTGAATTTCTCTTGTATTCTTTGAAATATTCTTTTGAATTCACCTTATCTTATTTTGATTTATTTTGATTCTTTTGTCTTTTTTCAAAAATTCTTTCGAATTCACTTCATATTCTTATTTTGAATTCTTCGAATTTCTTTGAATTCATCTTGAATTCTTTAAATAATTCTTTTAAATCCATCTTGTATTCCTTGAATTATTACTTGAGTTTACTTTGTATTATTATTTTAAATTCTTCGAATTACCTTGAATTCTTTTGAATTCATCTTGTATTTTTTGAATTATTCTTTTGAATTCATCTTATATTCTTTAAATAATTCTTTTAAATCCATCTTGTATTCCTTGAATTATTATTTGAGTTTACTTTGTATTATTATTTTAAATTCTTCGAAGTACCTTGAATTCTTTTGAATTCACTTTGAATTCTCATTTTTAATTCTTTGAATTCTTTTGAATTCACTTTGAATTCTCATTTTAATTCTTCGAATTCCTTTGAATTCATCTTGTATTCTTTGAATTATTCTTTTGAATTAACCTTGAATTCTTTCGAATTCGCTTTGTATTCTGTGAATTCACATTGTATCTTTGAATTCTTTTGAATTCGCTTTGTATTCTTATTTTGAATTTTTCGAATTCTTTTGAATTCAACTTGTATTCTTTGAATTCACCTTATTTTCTTATCCTGGATTCCTTGAATTTGTTTGCATTCTTTCAATTATTTTTTGAATTCACTTCGTATTCTTATTTCGAATTCTTTTGAATTCATCTTATACACTTTGAATTATACTTTTGAATTCATTTTGTATTCTTATTTTGAATTCTTTAAATTAGTTTAGTTTAGTTTATTAACGGCGAACACCTTGAGTTCCTTTGAATTTACCTTGAATTCTTTTGAAATCATCTTGTATTCTTTGAGTGATTCTTTTGAATTCACCTTTTATTCTTATTTTGAATTCTTTGAATTTTTTATATTATTTTAATCATTCTTTTGAATTCATCTTGTACTCTTTGAATACTCTACTTCTCTACTACTCTACTCTACTCTACTCTACTCTTGTACTCTATACTATTGAATTCATCATGTATTATTTGAATAATTCTTTTGAATTAATCTTGTACCCTTTGAATATTTTTGTATTCTTTGAATTCTTTTGAATCTTTGAATTTTTTTGAATTTACCTTCTGTCTTTGAATTATACTATTGAATTCATCTTGCATTCTTTGAATTATTCTTTTGTATTCACTTTGTATTCTGATTTTTAATTCTTCAAAATCCTTTCAATTCCTTTTAAATTCATCTTGTATTCTTTGAATTATTTTTTAGAATTCTTTAAATTCATTCAATTCTTTTGAATTCTTTGAATTCTTGAATTCAGATGTACATCAAGATTTTTAGTGGTTAACCTCTCGGAAAGAAATGAAATACCTGTGATTAAATTTTGTTTTTCAAGACAAAAGCAGCGTCGAATATAAGCTGTTATTTTTTTCTGGACATCTGCATATTTACAGAGTGTAAAATGCAGAATATCGAAAAAGCTAACGCAAACAGAAATTCGTTTCATGAAATATTCAAGGTTTTTTGCCACGTATTTATCTACGCGAATCGATGGGTTTTCTTGAAAAATCCGTAGCACCCACAGGCGCTTCGGATTTAATTAAATTTCATCGTATATATATGGTAGTATAAATTTAAATACACATCCGTACAGATCAGCGTTCGAATACAGTTTCAGTCGATTAAAAGTTCCATGCAAAGTGTCGATACCATCATGCCTTAGCTTAGCCGCGAACTTTCAATCTAATTTTTTATTCTGATGGCCATTCGTTATTCATTTTCTTCGATTAATAGTTCCGATAGGCCGACATTCAAACGCGGAAACAATTTTAAACGACCGATGTCCACTCATGAAATATGTATTGCGACTTTATTCTGTACTTTTTGCATTATTTATCTTTTGCAACTTTTTACTTGTATTGTAAAAAGTATTATTTAAAATAGAGGTAAATTGGAATATAATAGAATATCTTTTAATTCAGAAAAAGCATTAATTTTCAAAAGTTCTTACAATATAAAAATTGAAAGATTTGAGGCCGAATGGATCCATAGTGCCTGCAGGAAAAATGAAAAGTATGGAAATTTTGCACATAAAATATGTATGAATCTTACTTTTGTGCCAAAGCTTATATAAAATGATGTATCGGCAGACAAACATAAAAGAAGAATCAATATAAACAAGTAGCACACACTTTTCTGCTACACTGGATTTTCTCTTATATTTTGTTTATATTTTAAGTAAATAAATAATATCAAAGAAACAATTTTAATTTTAATTTAATACAAAAGAAAAAAGTTACAAATGTAGGTTTTAAATAGCCTTCTTTAAAAAAAGGCATTATCAATTATTTTTTTTATTGCTTTTGCTACTGATTGTCGACTTTTGTACTGCTTATTTATTTTATTTTTTAAAACTAAAGTGCAGAATTTCCTAAAAGAATTTATAAGAACTTGTGTTCCCTGTTTTCCACAGCAACAATTTTTATTCGTTTTTTCCAATTAACACTGGCCACAACTGGCCACAACGTTAATTGCGTCCTGATATGTTGCCACAGAAAATATCATTTTCAAAATTCTCGAACATAAAATTAAATGACACTCTTGGGTGCGTGAATTATTTAGGAATTAAAAATACAAATTTGAATCGAGAAAATAATTTTTCTCATTTCGTTCTTTTATTATAAAAAATATTGCAATGTGATATGCATACAATTTAATATTCAAAATCCAAACTAAATTAACGCATAATTAAGGAAAATTTGAGTAACAAAATAAAAGTAATTCGAAAATTTGAGTATATACACTTTATACAGAATACGTAGATCGCGTAATGGAAAAAAACTAAAAAAGTATATTGTATAGCGAAAGTATATTGTATAGCGAAAGGGATTCGTGTTTTCTTGGAAAATATTTTCAGTGGCAGTCTTTTGTCCAACTTGGGATCGTGACTCGTAATTTTTTACTTTTCTCGACTCTTTCTATTCACACGGTTTTTTTTTTTTGAAGAAAATTTACTTAATTTATAAGAATAAATTGAGTGTATATTGCAAAAAAATATGTATTATATATAAAATAACATATTACATATATACACTGTTAGAAAAAACTTCAATTATTTTAGTTGAAATTTTATTCAATTACCGTAACTAAATAAATTTTTAACCAAAAGTAAATGAATTTTCAATCACAGAAAATGGAATTTCAATCACAGTAAATGAAAAGTGGTTGAAATTTCAAGAATCTTCTAACAGTGTATAAATAATAATTATGTATAAAACACTGTTAGGAAATTCTTGACATTTGAACCACTTTTCATTTACTCTGACTGAAAATTCATTTACTGGTGATTGAAATTTCACTTTATATTATATAAATATATCCTCTCTAAATCTAAATTAGTGAAAAGTGAGCCTCTAATTTACTTTAATGAAAATTTATAATCATTAGTTGTACTTCACTACTTCTTCTAGTAGTTTTCAACTTTTCACTAAAACTTCAGTCAAAAATGATTAATAATTAGTAGAAGTTTTCACTAAAGTAAATTAGTGGCTCACTTTTCATTTTTTTAGATTTAGAGAGGATATATTTATATAATTTAAAATGAAATTTTAATCACCAGTAACTGAATTTTCAATCATAGTAAATTAAAAGTGGTTGAAATTTCGAAAATTTTCTAACAATGTTTTATACATAATTATTTATACACTGTTAGAAAATTCTTGATCTTTAAACCACTTTTCATTTACTGTGATTAAGAATTCATTTGTGATTGAAATTTTATTTTCTGTGATTGAAAATTCATTTACTTTTGGTTGAAAATTGATTCAGTTACAGTAACTAAATAAACATAATTGATGTTTTTTCTAAGAGTGTATGTAATATGTTATTTTATATATAATACATATTTTTCTGCGATGTAAATTTTCTTATGTATTAAGTAAATTTCCTTTGAAAAAAATCTCAGCGGCTCACTTTTCACAAATTCAGATTTAGAGAGTTGGTATTCTATTCCACCTGGATTTTCAGATAGATCCAGAAAATGAATTAGATGAGAAAATCAGAAAAATAATAAAGCAGCCGTAGAAATGTGTCAGCACCTGCAAGAAAAGTCTTGTAGAAAAGTGAGCAAAATCCATAGGGAATAAATCATTTCCAGACCAAGTTTTTATTATTACGTTTGGTGCATGATCATACTTGGCACGATTTCTATTATACATGTGCATTCAATATGTGCTGAAGGAAAAATATTGGATAAGAAAATTCACACCGACAGTAAAAACTGAACAAAATTCAGAAGAATTTGTCGTAAAACGTGGAAAATAATCACATGAGACAGAAAATCGATTTCCATGCATTTCAGTTTAATGCATTAAACTGAACATGACAAATTATATTTTCTATAAATACATCCTGCTCTGAATTTGAATAGTAATTGATATTAATTTCCCGTCTGTCATATTTTATATGAAAAATAATTTTAATTGATTGAGTGAAAAATATATTGGGTTTTGTATGTTTCGTCTTTGAGAGCAGATATTAAACCTTAATATCCTGTTTTCTCAGTGAAATTATAAAAGAGTTCAATTTTTTAAAGTATAAAGGATACATTTCAAAATAATGTGTGTTAATATGTGATAATTTTTCATGAAAATTTAAATAGGGACACCCAGTTGGATAGATTGATGAGTATCTCAACAGAAACTAAAAATTCATGTGAGGTCACGCAACCTCCACCGCATTTCACCTTCTAGTGGGTGTATATATGTGGTTTTAATAAGAAAATTACAACGGGTGTGGTCGACTTTTTTTTCTAACTTGTTTTTAATGGAATTTTATTGATCCTTCAAGATTTTACGCAACTATTTTTTCGAAATGAATCTAATTGAAAGAAGAGAATCTAAAAATATACCATATTTTCCATTACCAATCGAAAATTACAAGTATTTTCAATTGTTAAAAAACGTTTCTTTAAATAAACGTAAGAAAGAAATGGATAGATTCGAATAAATAATCAATTTTCCTGCTTTTTACGCCTTAATTAAGTGCAAAGATATTTTAATTTTTGTACAACATCGAATCGATCCGAAATTTTACATCCTTTAGTCAATTTCTATGTAATTGGCTCGATTTTTTCGGGATATTTCCAACTAATCAAATTGAAGATTGAGAGTTAGATCCGGAAGTAAATTGGCTTACTTTAGCTGAATATATAGGTATAGGGTTAATTGTGTTTTGTGTAGGGTGAAAAACTTCCGTGCCATGCAAGAATTCCCAGGGGTGACTTGTTACTCCGCTCTATAAATCAAGTCCTTTGAGGTTTACCTTCTTTTCTACTTTTGGTGGACTCGCTTAATTTCCGTCAGTGCTATTGCTCTAATTGAAATGGATCTACAAACTTTCGACTCATTTCGTGTCAGTAAAAGCTTGAATGTCTGGATATAAAGATCGGACTCTTGTGAATTACACACCAGTATATCATGACACGTGATTTTATTTATTTTTGTTATCGAAAAATACACGGAAATGTATATTCTAATAAGTGGCAAGGTCAACAGTTTGTGAATGGTGTTTTTATTTCAAACTGATTGTCAGAAGAATCCGTTTCTCCATTGGAGTTTACACCAAAAATTCATGGAAAATAAAAAGAGTATAAATGTTGATGTCATTTTACTTTTTATATGCATTTTGTTATATTTTTATTTTTATCTGTTCACCCATAAAAATACACAGTAAAAAATAATACTTAAAATTGTTACACTTTAAGATTAAATTCAGTAAAATTTGTTTAGATTTAAGCAAAATTGATTTGATTTTAAGTAAAATTTGAATGTATGATTCAATTCTGAAACTCAGGTAACGTGATATTAAATTAAGCCAATAGTGCTTAAATTAAGACAACTTTTGATGAATTTAAAACAAATAATTTTGAGATGTAACAATTTTAAGTGTTCTTTTTTACTATGCGGATAAGGTACAATCAACCGTGGTGGCAAATTTTGAAGAAAAAAAAAGTAAAGAAAAGTATAATTTCTCTAATATATCATGACTTTTATTAAATAGTAAACAATACTTACTAATTTCATTGGAAAAAGATCTTATTGCAAAAAAAAATTCTTTACAGTGAAAAAATCCCTAATCTTGACTAAATTGACTATCCTAAGGGGCAAAATTGTGCATAATTTAAAATTTGTGAATAATGAATAATTGATAGTCACTATATAAAAATGATGCATATACAGTAAATATGAAGATATCAAAATGTTGAAACAGGTGAAAACTAATTGCGATTTGTTTACCTTCAGATTTACAGATATGTATAATTATTTGCTTTATTGTACATAAGTTACACTGTTAGAAAATTTTTGAAATTTCAACCACTTTTCATTTAATGTAATTAAAAATTCATTTATTGGTGATTGAAATTTCATTTACTGTTTTGAAAGTAAATGTACTTGTGGTTGAAAATTCATTTACTTTTGATTGGAAATTCATTTATTTTAGTTGAACATTGATTTATTTTGGTTGAAAATTCATTTACTTTTGGTTGGAAATTCATTTATTTTAGTTCAACATTGATTTATTTCGGTTAAAAATTCATTTATTTCTGGTTGAAAATTGATTCAGTTACGGTAATTGAATAAAACTTCAACGAGGGTTTACCACTACTGAATTCAGGTGCTGACTGGTTTCTGAATTCTTTTGAATTCATCCTGTATTTTTTGAATTCTTTTGTATTCTTTAACTTCTTTTGAATTCCTTGAATTCTTTTGAATTTATCTTGTAATTTTTGAATTCACCTTGAATTTTTTGAATTCTTTTGATTTCATCTTGTATTCTTTAAACTCACCTTGAATTCTTTGAATTCACACTGAATTCTTTTAAATAATCTTGAATTCTTCGAACTCACCTTGAATTGTTTTGAATTCACTTTGTATTCTTTGAATTCTTTTAAATTTATCTTGTATTCTTTAAATTATTCTTTCGTATTCTTTGAATTCTTTTGAATTTATCTTGTATTCCTTGAATTCTTTTGAATTCATCTTGAATTATTTGAATTCACCTTGTATTCTTTAAATTCTTTGGAATTCATCTTGTATTCTTATTTTCAATTATTCTATTGAATTCACCTTGAATTCTAATTTTGAATTCTCCTTGATTTCTATCGAATTATTTGAAATATTTTGAATTCTTTACATTATTTCGAATTCTTTGAATTATTTTGAATTCTTTAAGTTTATTTGAATTCCTTAAATTCTTAAATTCAGGTGTACATCTACATTGCTAGTTGTTAACCCCTCGAACTTCAACTAAAGTAATTGAAGTTTTTTCGAACGCATACTTTCTTCACCTGGCTAATATAATCTTTTCAGAAATGCAAAACAAATTTTTTTATTACGAAAAATATTATTATGAATGAATTACTAAAAAAGTTGTACCTCTGTACCTATCCTTCAATTTTCCACAATTCCAACAATGTAAAAGAATTATTTTTCGAATATTTGACGTAGTTAAAGGTGTTTTTTTTAGAAAAAGCGACGGTATACTCAATAGGGTGGATCGAAAAACAAAAAATATGGAAATTGAAAACGCCTTAGCATTGAGAAGTTTCCTTTTGGGTCCCTCATAACTTATGTAAAATTTGAAATGAATCGATTATTATTATCCTGAGGCTGGGTGGAGTCGAAATAAGTTTAAAAAATTCGTTATTCTCAGATTTTTTTTAAATCGTTAATATTACTTTTTATCGAAATCCGCTTAATAATCCCAATTTTCATCAATTTTTCTGAAATTTTATATCGACTTTATATAGGAAAAAATCTCATTTTTATGGACTCCTTAAAATAATAAAACTCTGCAAATTATATAAAATTTTTTTTTCCAAACTTTCTGGCACTTAAAATCTACCTACAAAAAAATTGGGAAAATTTTAACATCTAAAATGCCAATATCCTGAATCAGGATCAGGTTATAGTCATATCAAATATTGAACTCTTTCCAACTTTTTTTTAGGTACACTTGCAGAGCTTCTAGAACTTTTTTTCATTTTAAGGAGCCCATAAAAATGAAATTTTACTGATATTATTTTAATTCTACTATTATTTTTACATCTAACGATATATACAACTTATACAAAATAATGTCAA
>JBAGKK010500025.1:0-14872 GCA_037177015.1 Euceroptres primus | reverse complement strand
AACCGACCGGCAATCGGGAGACCTGGGTTCGATTCCCAGCGGAGCGAATGAGGATCTTTTTTCACAGAATAAAAAAAATTATTTTCAAAAAAAATTTCTTGTTCATGATAAAAAAACATCGAGAGCGAGCTTTCTTCTTTTACGATGAGGTCGTAAAACAAATCTTCGCTACGTCAAAGGCTTGTCGATTGAAATTAATTTCAACCACTTGAATAAGGGAGCAAGAAAAGGATACCCTCTGTCAAGTGGAACTTCTCTCCCAATCACCCCCCAGGATATAAAAGAACACACCAAAGGTGCATAGGTCTTGGTCGTGCCGCTGTCATCACTACTTGCTATCGTCAGATTCTCTCTGCTGGGTGCAGTCCAGCGATCAACACTTTGATACCATTCAATACCAAGAGTCAGTTCTTTCAATCAAGTTTTAACTCGTCAAAGTCAAAGTTCTGGATTTACAGTGGTGCATCTGGGAAAGTCGAAGTTCTGGATTTACAGTGGTGCATCTGGGAAAATTATGAGGATCCTGGAAATCTTCAGCTGTTCAACCGGATTTCGTACGTTTTCCTGGGGTCATTCACCCGGGAAAGTCGTTGCTGCCACCAACGCAGATTCCTGCCTGCCAAACCTCAAACCTGCCAGGTTTGAGATCATACACCTGGTCCTCTCCACTCCGCCGTAGACGCACGTTCCGGCCTGCAAATTTCAGGTCCTACGTCAACACGTTCATTCATAAAAATCAGGTTAGTAGAAATCTATTTAAGCAAACACCTTCATTTTTTATTATCTGCCTTCTCTAAAAGTTATGTTTCTGCTTCAGGAACAAACTGAGGGATAAGCAGAAGTTTCTCCGGATCGTCATTTCCAGTTCGATGTCATAAATTCTTTGAAGTAGTCCAAATAAAATAAAAAATTCCATTGTAAAGATTCCGGTTTCCTTGCTTGTGTTGATAAAAAATTTTAATACACATCACACTACTAGATTACACCACTTTTTAGACATAAGCAAATGTAATAGAAAATAAATTCGATGTTGTTTGCAATTCCAAAAAGTGAACCACCGATCTCTTAGCCTTTTACCTATTTCCTTAGTTCGGAACCTTCCATTCCGTGAATGAATCGGAAAAGCATTTAATTCTAAATACAAAAATTGACTGTTTTTCACTAATTATGATGTAACACCTTCAAATCATTAAAACTTATTATATCACAACTTCTGAAACAGATAAAAGTTCGCTCTCCAATGTATAAAAATAATTTTTCCTTTCTGTTTTCATTAATTTATTTCCAATGCAAAAAAACACTTTTAAAATAACTAGAATTCCGCTGAGCATATATCTTCATACATAAGTGATGAATATAATGTTTTCATACAAAAATATTAAGGGTGGCCCGTCTTAGGGAACTTTCCCTTATATAATTTCTTAAACCTTGGTCTCCTCGCCTTCCTCTAAAATTAGTAATACCAAAATTATATTCTCAATGACTGAAATTTAAAATAAACTTTAAAAAAACATTTTTATTTTTCTGTTATGGACGTAAAAATTCGAAAACTTGAAAAACATGTCCGACATAATTTTTAAACGCCACATTTTTACATTATGTCTTGGAAACGACATGACTTTTTGGAAAAAAATTATTACATTGATCAGTTTATTATCTCGGGAGCAAGTTTTTGTTTTATTTTTAAAATGTGAATTACAATTCTAATCGACGTTAAACCTCCACCGTGTCAGACGCCTTCACCTGAAGTTGAAACTTATTCTCCATTTTTTTCAACATTGAGTGATTATTTTTAAGTAAATTTGGTTTTATTCAATTCATAAATTAAAATATAGAAATAAAAATTTATAGTTTTCTTCCAAATTATGAATTACACGTTTACATTCATCAGTTTAATATCTGGAGAGCGAGTTTTTATTTCCTTTTTAAATTGCGAAATAGAATTTAGGAAACGTTTTTTGGCACTCCTGTAAAGTTCGAATTTTGTGGATTGACCCCTTATGCATCATCACCCTTCATAATAATCAAAGAAGTTTATGAAACATATGGTGTCACCTTAATACGAACAATTTTATTTAAAAGCAACTATTCTATCTTGATGATTGCAGATGGGAATATAATCGCTGCGGCGTTGAAAAACATTGGATTCATTCTAAATCAGAAAGTTAAGATAGAAAGAAATATAAAGTGAGGCCAGATGCAGACACACAATGAAAAAACTGCTTCAAGTTTATAGGAAATGCTAAATGAGGATCCATACTATGTACGTTTACAAGATTTGTATCGAGACGCGCTCGACAAGCTCAAGGAGCTAAAAATCGAGAAAGTTGTTCATTCAGCAAGAGATCCAGAGAGAAGACACTACAGTATCGTTCAAGCCATTACACGATTAGGCGGTATTCCCTTTCTCTCCAAGAAAGGAAGAAAAGTCGCACCATCAAAAAGACTGACTCTCTGCGCGCTGGCATGCAAGCTTTGAAACCTGATAGGGATCTACTTTGTAAGAAGTAAGCTCTAGTTCGTAGAACGGGAAGTCAAGTTCATTGCACTTCAAGAAAAAAACAGAACCGTGACGGCAATAGCCGCACTTTAGGTGGGATAACTCGCAAATCCCATCGAACCTTTACATCTCTAGTCCTATAATTTCACTGAATCAAGAGTCTATGCGCGGAAAAAAATCTGTAACAGAACTGGGTATAAATTCAGTACATGGACCAGAGAAACAACAGCATATTTAAATTAGGTATTTTACATCCCTAATTTAGGTATGTTGTTGTTTCTCTGGTTTAGGTACTGAATTTATACCTAGTTTTGTTACACATTTTTTTCCGTGGGCGATTGTTAGAACGTTTTGTATTACCCTGGTGGAAGTTTTGGACTTAATCGGATTCGTGCTGAATCAAACTGAATCAATTTCATTCCGAAACTTGCACCAGGGTAGACATCACTGATTCAATGCCATTCAGAATGAGCAGAATCAATCGGATTTAATGCGTAATAGTTATAAAATAATTCGGAGTGAACACGAACCAGCACAACAGATTTAATTGCGATGATGAAACGAAAATGCTCCATCACGTTATGATTTTGGAAAAAATGGGGTTAAATTGTTAAAAAACACATTTTTGGTACTTTTTGAAACACCTCTTCAACAATAATAAAATGCGATGTGATAGAATGCTTTAAGTAGACTTAAACGAAAACTTGAACCTTCAGCTTTAGGGATGTGAAGGAAAAAAGCGAGTCACAATAGTATGCTGTGAATTTTATCGTATTTAAACTGCATAATATGCTGTAGATAGACAGATTTGTCTAGAATATTGCCCTAGTGTGAAACGGGGAAGAAAAATTTATGCATATTGGAGTAAAAAACGAGTGCTACATCACACCACAGTATTGTGACCTAGTTTTTTGCTTCGCAGCCTCAAAGTTGAAAGTTCAGGCTTCTATCAAATTTAAGAAGTTGATTACCTAAGAGTGGTTTCGTTAGATAGTAGATGTGACAGAGGAAATCTCGTTAATTACGATATAACAATACAATACTCTATCAAATATTTAAGTTCATCAACCCCTTCGCCCCTCCAGCTACAGTTATTTTGCTATATAGTATAATAGATAGGCAAGGAATCTCGTTAATTACGATATGACAGTGCAATATTGTATCAAATTTGAGTTTAACCCCCACCCCTTTCCACGCCCCAACCCCGGATTCTCATTTTGTCAAACATTATCAATATGGGTATCTACGGAAAGGTAAAATCAAAATTTTAATTGATTTTCCCCTTCACCACCTCCCATTAAAAAGTATAAAATAAAAATAAATAAATAAAGTAATAACAAATAAATAAATGGGTATCTATGGAAAGAGTGAAAACAAAATTTGAATTGATTTCCCCCTCCCTTCCCCACCTCCCACTGAAAAGTATAAAATAAAAATAAATAAATAAAAAAAATATGATTAAAACAGCACGATTTTCATCTTTTGCAATTTTCTCTAAAACCAATATTTTGAATCATTTTTCAAAATAAGGCCTTAGACGTTAGTTGATATAATACGGGCCTAAATATCTTCCTTAGATATATCTGCCTAAATATCTGCCACATCAACTAAGGTCTAACAATAAGGCCTGAGAAAAATAACGAACAAAATTATTAAAAATTATTTTTTCATTTTCAGTACATTTTGGTAAAAGCTTGTTTCTAAAAATATTTTTTTACAGCTTGACCTCATTCCAAAAATTTAACATGATGGAACATTTTCGTTTCCGGATTCGTAATCTACGGGAAAACCCCTACAGAAATGACCTGCCGTTGCTTTAATTTAAGAAAAAAGTCAAGAAATTCGTATTCTGAAACTTACGGAGGTTCTAGAAGAAAATGTAAATTATTACCACCAAAATATGTTAAAAAATTAAATACGGAGTTTTCTCAAAAATTGAGTTTAAAATTTTATTTTCGAAAAATCCAAAAATTTTTTGAATTTCTTTTCTTAAAAATTACGTTTCTGAAAATATATTTTATTCTTAATAATTTTAAAAAACATTTATCTTGATATCATTAAAAGAATCGAGGTTATGTATGTGGGGCGTTCCATTTGAAACGAAAAAGTTAAGTCATCGATTTTGTTTATTTTTGGTTATTGTATTCTCTTTGGGGAACTAAATATTCGTGCCAAACGATTTTGAAAAATCTTCAATATTTTCAATTTAAAATTTAGGTAATTTTGTTCAAGATTTTTTAAGTCCATTATTATTGATTCTACAAAAAAGAATCCTAATGCAAACTTACGCAAACAATATTGAATTTTAATAAAATTTAAAAGAATTTGACAAAGTTGTTAATTTTTCATTGTTTACTTGAAAGACAATTAATTATTGTTTTTCAACCTGAAGGAGATCACCGATTTTCGTTTTTTTTTTTTGAAATTCCTAAAGCTGTGTAAAAATATAAAAGATGTATTTTTTGATATAGTCAAAAAAAAATTTCAAAGTTTTCAAGTCGCGACGCGCCATAGTCTAACACGGCGACGCGCCATATTCAAACTCGACTGCTTTCAAAGAGTGGCAGTTTAAGGATGCTTAGAAGTTAATAGTAACATTTTTTAAGAAAAATTCATAATTTTCTACTTTTATACTTTTTTATAAACATATTTTCCAAACCTATTTTTATTTATTCTCCAGTAATATATTTTTGAAGTAACATACCTCTACACTCTAGATGAGCGACAATTCTCGTGTGCTATAAAACATGTCGAAAATTAGTAAGAATTAATAATGTTTTATTACATTATTGTTTGTTTAAATTACCAAAAATGATAACGTTACCGCAGAAAGTAATATTATCATTACAGTAGTTAAATTGTAAATATTAGTAATAGTTAATGTTTTATTTCATTACTGTTTGTTTAAATTACCAAAAATTAAAAAGTTTTAATAAAGAGTGATGTTGTAATTACAATATTTAAATTATAAAGAAGAAGGAAGGAAGAAGGCGACCGCCTAAATCCCTTCCTTCATTTCCTTTATCCTCCTTCATATCTTCTTTATAATTGTGAGCAGCTATAAAAATGTGATTATAAAATTACTAAATTATATTACAAACTAAAATATAAAGGAGGACGAAAGGAAATGAAGGTAAGGGTTTTGGTCATCACCTTGTTCCTTCCTTCTTTCTTCTTTACAAGTTAAATATTGTAATGATAACATTACGTTTTGTTTTTTTGTTATTCAGCAAGTTTTATAACACTCGAAAATTGTCGCTGATGTAAAGTACAGAGCTATGATATTTTAAAGCATATGAATATGCTTTATATGTTTGAATATGGTGCATCGCCAGGTTAGAGTATGGCGCGTCGCGACCTGAAAACTTTCAAAGTTTTTTTGACAATATCAAAGAACACATCTTTTATATTTTTTTACAGCTTCAGGAAGGTTTGAATTACATTTATAATTTTAAAGAACGAAAATCGGTGTTCGCCTTCAAGAGACTACCGATCTCACAATTTTGTCAACTTTTTTAAATTTTACTAAAATTCAATATTTTTTGCGTGAATTTGAATTAGGATACTTTTTTGTAAGATCAATAATAAAGGAGTTAAAAAATTTTGAAGAAAGTGACCAAAATTTTCAATTGCAAATATCTTTGAAAATATTGAAAATTTTACATAATCGTTTGGCATGAATATTTAGTTCCCTAAAGACAATACAATATTCAAAAATCACTTCCCATGGAATTACTCGTGTGCTTTCAACGTAAAAACTGATTTGTCTAAAGTCCTTAACCACTCTGTTCTTGGGCCGAAGCGTTGTCCGTGGAATTTGCAAATTCGTTGAACTTTTCATCATTCATTCCAATAAATGATGACCATTCACTTTCGATTAAAGAATGCATAAATGTCAGCTTTTCGAATTTTTCAGCTCAGATATCAGTAACAAGTGTTTTTGAAGTGTGATAAGTGCTTTTAACAAAAATATAATTTAAAACATACGTTACAAGTAGTCATGAAGTAATACCATTTTATACAAACTCCGAAAGAATTTTGTAAATATTCATGCTCGCAGGTGTATTTGATCATGTTTACAGCAATGCTATGAACCCCAGTACCGGCGTTCAGTACTGCGCCAGTTCTAGCAGTCAATACAGAACATAGTTATCCCAATTTCTGGCCAACGCTGCGCCAGTACTGGCGATCAGTACTGCGCCAATAGTCAATTTTCGATTGGGTAAGGTTATTGAAATACAAAATATATTACATTACCCTCGTTCGTAATGATGGTACATCCACAGTAAGCAGAATATGAAAGTTTGACATCCAAGCCTCCATGTTATCTTCAAAGAATTCTGGCAAATCCTATATAGAGTGATAAAAAATTATTCTTTTAATAAACATACGCATTAATGTAATTTCAGAACGTAAATTCATTGATTAATAAATACATCAACCATTATATAATTAATAAATTTTTTATTGTTGGCATGACATTTTTTAACCACTTGACTGCAGGAATCCGTCCGAAACTTTCGTTTCTTTACGTTACCCAACAAATATCGAATCTCTTGTTTTCTTTTGGTTATGTTTTGACTGATTAAAACAAAATTAAAAATGAAATTGCGGGCCCTCCTGCAAGATGTGGACATAGACTGTACACAATACATTGTCTATGTCTACATATTGAAGGGGGGCCCTCAATTGTTCTAACGTCATATTTGATCAGTCCAACTTTTAATATTTACATAAGACCGTATGTTGGACAATTATCTGAGCGACAGATGCGTTGTCTATGAGGAATATTCGTGGACAATCAAAGAAGAAATGACGCGTGGTGCACCATAGGGGGTAGATTACGTTACTTTTTCCACTTCCTATTTCCCACTTCTCATTTTTCACCTGTCATTTTTGTCTCAATTCACATCGCCTGTCATTGCTGAGTTTTTAAACGACGCAGATGAATTTTATGTGACAAGGATAATAGAATATTCATGTTTTCACTCGTCAAGATTGTAAAAAGATTATTCTTCATCATTTGGAAAAACACTGAACGTGTTTCGGGTAACTAGTAGGTAAGTAATTTTATAATAGGTAAAGGTAAAATTTAAATTTAAAATTTAAAAATTAAAAGTAAAATTTTATAATAGGTAAAGGTAACGTTTAATTAAGGTTAAAATAAATACCACATGTTTATTTTAATTAGATTCAATTTTTCTTAGAAAAAAAAAACTAAAGTAGGTCTAAAAAATTAAGAATTAAGTTCTTAATCTCAGAATAACTAATAATAACATTTAGACCGAGAATATTATTACGGAAATTTCCGTACAACTTGCATACAACATAAAGAGAGGACAAGCTAATGTCCGAAACAATAGCCTCGGCCCAAAATATGTTGTGTGCTAGTTATACGGAAATTTCCGTAATAATAACATTTAAAGAAAATTATTAGTTTTATTTCTTCTTGTTTCATGACATCGAATTACGATTCCACTCCATTAAGCATTTCTCTTTTTTGAGTTGGTCTGGAGAATTGATTTGATGGCTTAGAAAAAGAGAATAATCATAAATAATAAAATTAAAGGTAATAAATAAATAACCTAAATTATTATCTATATTATTAATTAAGTTAATCTATTGCTTAAGAAAAGGACGTTTTAGAAAAAAGTTGTTTGTAGTCATTTCCGTTACAAACAGAATTTACTATCATTTATATTTATTACATTTATATTACAACTGATTATTCTTAATATTTAATTTAATTAATTGAGCCGAAACTAATCATACACTCAATTGAATGTAATAACTGTATACATGCATTTAAATCTAATTTAAATAACAAGTGCTATTTTTTTAACCTTAATTAAACGTTACCTTTTTATAAAATTACTTACCCATTAGTTACTTGAAATACGTTCAGTGTTTTTCCAAACGATAAACAATAATCCACACAACCTAGTAAACACGAACATTCTAATATCCTTGTCACATAAAATTCATCTGCGTCGTTTAAAAACTCAGCAGTGACAGGCGATATGAATTGAGGCAAAAATGACAGGTGAAAAATGAAAAGTGGGAAACGGAAAGTGGAAAAGGTTACGTAATCGTCCCCCAGGGCTCAAGGGTAGACCCCGTCGTATGGAATGTCATGTACGATGACATCGACATCTTCGAACTAAGGGTCAACTAGAGTCTGCGAAGAGCCAAACGCTGGCTGGATGGAAGATATCTTCAAATGGTCTTACACAAAACAAAACAAAGCAGTGTTACCCGTGTAAAAATATTTTCGTCTTAGATTTCGTCTTAATGACGGGCAATTAAGACATGGCCAAGACTTGATGAAGACGTTTAAAAAAGTCTAGCTTATGAGACGGAGTGAGACTATTTTCTGTGTCTTGGAGACAAAAATTACGTCTTGAGCCCCTTTTTTATTACTCACCTAAATTCTAAGCGGCCTAGGGGTGTCACTAATCCCCTTTTAAAATTCAAAAATTATTTATATTATTTATTCACATCAACATTATACTTAACTTTTACGTTTTAACCGCTTTATATTTCTTCCTTATTATATATATTATTTATATATATTTATATTATATTATATATATACACAGTATATCCCTTCGATGGAAATTCTAAAAATGATAACTGTTTTTAGCTATCTCTTACCGTTTACGAAATACTTAATACTAATTCTAATTTTGAACTTTTTAAAAATTTTCTCATTACAAAACTGCAAAAATTTTCATATATAAATTTAATCCTCTTCACCTAGCCATTGCTTTATTGCAGAGTTCGTGGAAAGGGTCCTCACCTGGGACTTGGTCGAGGCTAAGGCTATCATAAAACAGTGACCAGGTATAGAGGATTAAAATTTTGAAAAAAAAACACTTTTGCAGTTTTGAAATTAGCAAACTGATAGTTAAAAAATCACAATCTGCGTATTTTCACGATTACAAATATATAAAATTTTCCTTAAAATTTTATAAAATACAGTTTTTCGGTGCGTCAAAATCGGTAGATGATGAAATTTCGTTCCCAAGAACTTTGGTATTTTAACCAAGACAAGGCTCATCTTGAGACAAGTTTCTTCGTCTTGCTAAATGCACCTCGCTGAGAGCTATTATCATAAACGTAAGACAAAAATCTGATGTCTAGCAAGTCTCGCTTATGAGACGGAACCAGACCTTGATGTCTTGGAGACAAAATGGAGGGGATGGAAGTAAGGTGGAAGAGCCAACTCACTCACTTGGGAGTGTACTTGGACCGGAAACTAAAATTTCGTCACCATATAGTCAAGGCGGTCCACAAGACGATCAAAAGCGTAGAAAATCTCCAGGCTTATGCCCAACGTGGAAGAACCGAGAGAAGCAAACAGGAGAGTTCTCGGATCCGTTTTCCACTCTAAGCTGCTTTATGCAGCACCAGTGTGGGAGACGGTTGTGGCGAGCTATTCAATAGGAAGATGCTACCTTCGGCCTATCGTACAGTATTCGCCAGCGCAGTACTGGTTCTTGCCAATGTTTCGCCAATAAATCTTTTGGCTCCAGAAAGGTGGGAAGTTTATCTCCGAAACAAGGAACAAACTCGTCTTACGAACGAAGAAAACAGTAGGAAAATCAAGGCTTAAATTAAAAAAAGAAGCCAAAGCCAGAATTTCAAGAAAAAGCCATTTTTTTCAAATAATTTGCAAATTACAGCCAAAGATTCTGTGAGCAATGACTGAAAGTCCCGTCGACATACAATTTCTTTGATTTTGTTAAATATTTCAAATTTTTTACGGTCGAGAAAATTATCATATTTGACTTCGGATCATTTATAAGAACAAAATCTTTAT
Organism: Euceroptres primus; assembly: GCA_037177015.1. Classification (NCBI taxonomy): domain Eukaryota; kingdom Metazoa; phylum Arthropoda; class Insecta; order Hymenoptera; family Figitidae; genus Euceroptres; species Euceroptres primus. The sequence continues at coordinate 4,550 of JBAGKK010500025.1, read as the reverse complement.
TAAATTTAGTCTTTACATTTAATTCATCTAATTTTTTATGAGTTGTATCCAAATCTGTAGGAAGTGAGGGTAAAACTTTTCTACGGGCACTGTATATAACTCTTTTAACATTTCTAATATCTCTAATTTGTAAATCCTGATGTTCTTTTTCGACAGACAAGTGAATTATCTTAGATGGTTTTTCGCAGGTTTGGTCTACGGCTTTTCTTTTCACGCTTGTTGAAAGCGATTACCTGTACAAAATTTGCTCACTCACGGGTTCGTGGTTATGATTAAAATTACTATGTTGAATGTTCGCGAAGATTCACCCGAAGTACGAAAAAATGATCTGCATTTCTTGTCGTTAAATTTTGATCTTTTTTCCTCCGTTGATAAAATTTTGTCAAAATGGAATTTGAACCTATCCACAATTAGAATTTTTTTACCTTTACTGGACGTCGCTTCGGTAATAATTGGAGCAGCTTCCGAAGACATCTTTTTACAAAATACACTGTAGGCTGCAGATCGTAGATGTTTCCAAAGCCGGATTTTCACCAGAGCAGAAAACACCAGAAAATCCAGTAACGCTTCAAATCAATGCACGAAAGAGAATAAGACACTTTGTCGAATGCAAAATTATATAAGGATGTTTTCGAGCAATCTGATTGGTTGAGTAATAAATATTTATAAGCTTATTGAAGTAAAATCCCTACGTTTCATTCTATTATAATTCTGACAATTTCTAATTTGCAAAATTAGACTGTCCGAAATTTCCTCTAGTCAAATGTTGCTTCAATAAAATATTCATTGTTAGTCATTCTAACTGTCTAGACAATCCACAAAGAAGTCTAAAGTCTAGCTGTACGGGATTTCCCAAATTTCTGATTTCGAGTATCTACACCCGACCGACCGAAAATGGAATGGATACTGATCAGTTTACGAATAAGCAAAATGGTTCGCCTAATTTAAAAATTTTTCAGACAAATGACGTATCTCTAGAATCGTAAAAATTCATGGATTCGAAAAATCGCATTTTTAAATCGCTAATTGAAGAATTACAAATTTTTGTAGTTTGCAATTTTCCTCACTTAAGTCTCATTATTCGGACAATAGGGACTCCTGTTGGGAAGAGTCCGGTGTGCCGAGTGAGCTGAGATCGAGTCGCATGAGGGGTAACCGAGTAATGAGGAAACAGTACTCAGGTAGCTGGATAGGAAAAGACCACTGCCCGTAGAAATAGTTCATAAGATAATTGTAAGGCTTACGGAAAAGCCCTTATGTCCACGTCTTCCTCAAATTTTGAGTAATCTATCACAAATAAATTTCTCCGTGTGGAAATCCCCAAATTTATTGAAATTTCCAAAAAATTGTGGTCGTCACATTGGCTCCGACATTTGGAATTTAGGAATCTAGACTTGAAATTCGTACTCGGAGATTTGAAAAACTTCCTAATACCAACTTTCATAAAACTCGGCAGATTGAATTTTTCAAAATTAGCCATTTTTAATTTCAGAAATTTGAACTCAAATTCGTATTCAGCGACCAAAAAAAATCAGCTAATATCGAGTTTCATCAAAATCGAACAGCATTTTGATCTTGCCATTTTTGGCTCAGTTAGTGCTCATTTTTCGTGCTTGTTAAATGGTTCAAAATTTACTGTCCTTTTCTCCATGTATAATGCATAAGTCTTATATAAGTCAAGCGGGGAAGCATTCTCTTTCGCCAAAAATCCAAAAAAAGATTTTATGGTTTTAAATTCATTGCGTCAATATAAAAATATCTTTTCATATTTCCTTTCCCGAGAGTCCTGTATTAAAACTTCACAGTCGCATAAACTTCTAAAAAACAGTTTTTCTTTATTAATTTATTTTCTTTCGGATTTTCGCGACAGTAGTTCTTGTAAAAATTGAAGCTAATAAAATTCCATACAAAAAAACTTTGAATATATTGCTTCCTCATAAAGAAAACTTTGTAACGATGCAAATTTTCGAACCTCATTTCTTGACATTTCTCGACCTTATTCGAATTAAAAAATTAAAAAATGTCCATCCATGTGCGTCAAGAATATTCTTTTAAAGATAACTCGCAAACGAATTGTACTAGGGTCAAGAAATTTGGTTGAGTTATAGTTCCAGTTAATGCCTAATTTAAGAGGTTTGGAGCCGGATTTGATATGAAACATTTTTTTTCGATTATATATTTTTCTCAAACATCATTTTAGATGTTATTTTTTTACAATTGTAATTTTCATTATATTAAAGAAAATTTTATCTATATTTAAAGATTTTATTAAAATACATCCTTTTCCACCAAAAAAGATTGAGGTTGATTCATTAAATATCTTGATATAACGAAAAGTAAATTGAAAAATACGAAATATTTAATAATTTTTATCACAGTTTTACTAGTAATAACAGGCTTTCTAATGTCCATTTTTTTAAAAATTGGGTGGTATTTTGTTGATATAAATCAATAAAATGTTCATATGTATCTGTCAACAAAATTTTTTATGAGGAATTTCTTTATGTTTGATTATTTCGTTTATAAGTAAATTTTTTTCAATTTTGGGCATTTAGCAATATTGTAAGTGTCAAATTTATTCATTTTGGTAAGGTGAATCGATTGACTTATTAATTTGATAATTTGAGTTTATTTCGTCAATCCAACAGTATACACCATTTATAGGATTGTTATTGTACATAAGCTTCCATGTTATTATATAAATAGATTAAATCTAGATTAAGTCTAAGTGGTATTATTATACAATCTAGCTCTAACGTCTTTTCATCTTGTGATATAATATTTCTGAATCGATTTTAACAGAGTTTTTAGTAGTGTCGTATAAATATCTAGAGTCTCGTCAAGATTTTCGCATATTTTGTTGAAATTTCTATATAGTTTTATCATGGGAGAGTAATAGAGAGCTGGATCTGTTATAGTTTTTAAGTACAGCGGTTCTGTCGCTCGTGAATTTCTGCGTGGAATCCTGAAAGGGAGAGCATCCAGAAGTTCGGGGCATTCAATGGTTCCCCTAATTATCTTAATTGCGAACCCGAATGATAAGATTAGATGCCTTTCTTTAAAAGTTAGAAAATCAAATATTTGACAGAGGTCAATGTAGTTGCATCCTCTAGGAGGATATCGTCCATCCTTTCTATAGACGAGTAACTTTAAAAATCTTTTTTGCATTCTTTCCAGCTGATTCTTAGCGTTCTCCCTTTCAGGGCTCCACACAACCGCAGCGTATTCAAGTTTAGAACGTACGAAGGCGTTAAATAATGCTATGAGAGAGTTCGAGTTTTTAAATTTTTTGGTGGATCTAATTATATATCCTAGCGTTTGACTGGTCGCATTTACAATGTAGTCCATGTGCTCTATATAGTACAATTTATCATCTAACCTTACCTAAATCTAAGATAGATCTGTGTAAAGTTATCGGTTTGCCCTCGATTTCACAATCAAATTAAATTAGGTCCGTGTTCCTTGTAAATGAAATTATTCGACATTTATTAATATTTACTGATAGATTCATATTTTTAATCCCATCCAGAATATCCAGAAGATCCCTTTGTTGGAGTGTACAGTCCCTTATAATATTAATCTCAATGTACAGTTTTGTATCATCCGCGAAAATAATTTTTTTGCGTTATTTAAGTCTTTCCTATCATTGAACAAAATGGTGAACATCACGGGTCCCAAATTCGAGCCTTGTGGCACTCCCGAAGTGGGCATAAATCCTTCTGAGCTATGCCCAGCATACTGAACGTAATGTTTTCTGTTGAGCAAAAAGTTCTGTAGTAACGCTACTAGGTTACCTGGTAAATCAATCTTCTGGAGTTTTTCGATTAGAATTTTATGACTCAGTTTATCAAAGCATTTCGCTATATCTAAATAGATTACATCTACTTGTTTTCTTTTGCTAAGACAGTTTGCTATAAATTGTGTAAAAGTTTTTAGGTTCGTTACAGTTGATCTACCTGAAACAAAACCGTGTTAAATTTCCACGATATGTGGTTTTATAGTAGCTGAGATAAACTTTGCCATATATGATTCAAAGAGCTTCGAAAAATTATTTAGGATTGAAATAGGCCTATAGTTTTTTTGTTTCCATTTTTAAGAATAGGAAAAATTCTGGCTTCCTTCCAAGTTGTGGGGTAAACGCCTTTTTTTAAATGAGATATTGTAAATATAGCTAAGTGCAATTGCAAGGGTGTCCGCACATATCTTCAAAAGAAAGCCAGGAATCTGATATGTACCTGAAGTTTGTTTATCTCTAAACGATTCAATAGTGTCTTTATTCTCATGTATTTCAATTTTAAATTTAAACCCTAAATTTTCGCTAGTGTTTGATAATGTGTTTAAAACTATTTGGTCTCTTGTATATACACTGTCGAAGTACGAAGCGAAGGCATTTACAATTTCCATTGGATCATGAACCATATGTTTGAGACGGTCCAAATGACCCTCAATAATAAAACTTTAATTCACATATAAAAAAAAAATAAAATAACGAGAACAATTAAATATTAAATCATTAAATATTGATTCAAAAATGAGGGCACTCAACGAAA
>JBAGKK010500024.1:0-34366 GCA_037177015.1 Euceroptres primus | reverse complement strand
AGAGAGAGAGAGAGAGAGAGAGAGAGAGATTAAAAAGGCCTCAATCACATAATTTGCTAAGCGAGAAGTGGATAAAAAGTTGAATATTTCAGAAAAAACCGTAACTTTCTATCATTATTTAAAGAGAATATGATTAAAAATAATAAATTGTTTAAACAATTGTTTGTTGACTTGAAATAAGTATTACCTTACTCTAATTGAAGAGTGGACAAAAGGTGGAAAATTTAAAAAAAACCGCAACTATCTAGCATTACTATAGGAGAAGATAGTTATAAATAATAATAAATTGTTTAAACAATTATGTTTGTTAAATTGCATTAATTATTAACTCACTCTAAGCGAAAAGTGGACAAAAAGTGGAATATTTCAGAAAAAACTGCAACTTTCTAGCATTATTAAAAGAGAATATTATTAAAAATAATAATAAATTTTTTAAACAATTATGCCAGTTAACTTGAAAAAATTATTACCTTACTCTAATTGAAAAGTGGTCAAAAGGTGGAAAATTTTAGACAAAAAACCGCAACTTTCTAGCATTATTCTAAGAGATTATTGTTCTAAATAATAATAAATTGTTTAGCCAATTATTTCTGTCAACTTTAGTTGAATACTGCCTCGCTGTAACTGAAAAGTTAAAAACAATTTGAAAAATTCGGATAAAACCAAGACTTTCTAACTATACTCTAAAAAAAATTGCTATAAACAATAATAATTAGTTAAATAATTTATTTAAACATCTAATTATCAGTAGAAAGTAAAATTTTATGTATTAGAAACAATTTGTACAAAAAAACCGCAAAAAAATCATAATTAGCTTTAAAAACTCACAAAACCCAATTTTGCACTTATCATCATTTTAAAAAAAACGACGTTTTATTATTATTGAATTTCTATAAAGATATGCTTAAAAAAATAGTACAAGGACTATATTGCAGTGATATTGCAGTTTTTTTATAGCGATACTCAAATAAGCTTGAATTTAAATAAGACAGACCATTTTTCGAAATTTTAAAATAAAAAAAATTAATCAGGACGATATTTTTTTACAGAGTATTTTTAAATTAATTAATTTTCAAATTAATCAAGAATTTTTTTCACAGGGTATTTTTAAAAAATTAATCATTTTTAAAAGGATTTTTTCCTTCATTGAAATTCTCTAAATGAACTATAATAAATCTCGTAGTCTAAGAATAAAAGACTTTTTAATAATTCATATTCAATATTCAATTTTGGAACAATTTTTAGGGTAAAGTAGATGGACGAAAAGGAAAAAGAAAATAAAGGCCAAAATATGTTAAATAAATTATGGATTTCGTCAGTTGTAGCAAATATTATCAAGTGCCTTTTGATAAAGAAAAATATGTTGGAAAACGCCAGTTACAGCAAATATTGGCCAATGGCTATTGACAATAAAAAATTAATATTCAAAAGTAATTTTACCAAAGTATATTAAAACGGAGAACAGTTTTAAGTTCATAAACTGATTTCCTTAGTATTTGCTTCACAAATTTCAATGCAGAATAATTTATATTATACAAAAGGCTTCAACTGTTTTTTTTTCTTGAATGGATTTTGACTAATTTCAGAAACTCAAAATAATAAAGCTATAACCATGATCCAAAGAAAAAGTAAAATTGTTGAAGATCAAAAACTTTGAAAACTTAAGGTCCAAGAACAAATAAAATTTCATGCAAATTTGGATAAAATAAAAAAAGGAAAATGTAAAAAGAAATATTGACTTCAGATGATAAAAATCTATTTGACTGAAAAAAAGAAGCTTCCAATTCGTTCAATCGAAGAAACCCAAAGTACTAGATTTATGCCTGCATGAATTGCTTGAAACACAGATTTAATAATTTAATTTCTTTCCTCTTTCATGACTTTTCCTTTTTTGTTTTCGTTCAAAAGTTGAATGATAAATTAATGTACCTGAAGTTTTGAACGTTCAAATGAACGAAATGTATTTTTAAACTCAAATTCATCTATAAATACTGTTCCAACTATACAAAATAAACAGAACTATCAAGAGCTTTTTTATCATTACGTTAGTTTCTTTATTAATAAACCAATTTTTAGAACAAAGTTGAGTATAAATGAAATCAAATAAAAATTTCGATCATTTGAACGTTCAGAACTTCAGGCACATGTAAATTGTACAATAAAGTAAAATAAATCTTTAATTCACCCTTATTTGAAATAATATGAAACAAGTTGAATAACTAACTCAGCTTTCTGGTCACTCCATCAAACTCCTCTCTTGTTTATAAAGTAATTATCGACAAATTACTAAGTTCTGAAGTACTTATTGAATTAAAGTGCCTAATAATTTTGAAATATGAAAACTCACCTGATGCAAGCAATTACTAAATTGAGTTGAATATATTGGGCAAAAGCGATCTATTCACGTATGGACGTCATTCATGTTAGTTGTGTGTAATATGCTAGCGAGAGAATAGGGAAAATGAGCGAACAGGGAAAGGACGAAGCGGAGGCTGTTCACAGAATACGATTAATTGCAACAAGTAACGCGTCATTACGCAACGATAATAGAATTTGTACAGGACAACCGAGCTGGGGACAAAAGAGAAACTATTCGCACCATAATGGCTTATGTGGATAGAGAAAATAGAATGGGAGGGTATAAAATACAATACGAGTACAATTCTTGTTTCAGGTAGGAATTTTGGATTAAAGGAGACAAGATATTTCCGAGATGAAAGAGGTAAAAGACGAATATTAAAGTCTTGGATAAAATTGATTAATTGAGGGTGAACCCTTAAATTTATTATTTATCCAGTAGAAACATCAAGTCTATTTTTCAGTATTAAGGATAATTGTAAAAGAATCCTTCCTAAAAAATGGATGGCCAAAAAAACTCGCAATTTCGATCTTTCATTGTTGCCGCTTTTCTGCAATGCTGATTGGATTTTTTAAATTTAAAACTTACACCAAGTTCAAGTCATAGATGCGCTTTTGTTTACAAATGTCAAAAAATACAAGACTAATTGGGAAATTAAATAATTCGAAATGAGAAGCGCGTGATTATGTTTCGTAATTTTAATAGATATGAAATATGAAATTAATTGAAAGTTGTAATTTTACGAAAAATATATAAATAATATAACTTAAGAAAATTTGTTTCGAAAATAATTCAGAAGAGAGAAAAATTAAGAGAAGTCGAATTTGAAAAGAAGCTAAATTAGAGTTCTTCCACACTTAAAAATACATTAGTTGGACTTTAAAAGTTTCCATTTTGAGAAAACAGTATTTACGGATGTACTCCCCGTACAGTCAATTTCAAAATTAATCAAACCTTTATGTTGATTTTTAATGTCAAGCAAAATGAACCCAAAGTTATTTTTAACTAATTTTTAAAATGAAACCTAAGGGTAATTTAGAAAAAATTGTTTGGGTCATAATTGTTTACTTAAAAATAGTTATTTGGATATTTGTGTTTTTCCTTTCGTCTTAGACAAAAGTCGTAATTTGCATTCAATTTCAATTCGTTACAGGTCATTTTGTTCCTTAAAAGATTCTTTACAGTACTATTTGATACTTTTTTCTTAAAGTTATTTTATTTAGAAATTTAATATACAGTTAATGATCTTGCAAGTTATACAATACACTGTTAAAAATTTCCATGGCAATTTCCAGAGACATGAGACTGAAGCTTTATGTAGTTACCATTTCAGAAATTTCAGTTACAGTTTGGTAAATTTCAGTTACAATGTGATAAATTTAAGAAAAATTTAGGAAAATTCAATTACAAGTAACAGAAAATTCAGTTACATTTTGGTAATTTTACGATACTTGAAAATGAAAATTCTGATACTTGTAACTTCAAATTCCGAAACTGTAACAGAAAAAAATTTACGTTCTGGTAACTAAAGCTTTATGCTTTAGTAACAGTTACATGTAACTGAAAATTTAGTTACAGTTTGGTAAATTTCAGTTATAATTTGGTCAGTTTAAAGATAACTTTAGGAAAATTTAAAATAAATTTAAGAAAATTCAGTTACATTAACTGAAATTTAAGACAAATTCAGGAAAATTCAGTTACAGTTAAAATTCAGTATTTTCATAAACGTTTTCTGAATAGTATCTTAAATTTTATAAACACTTCTGTACTTTCGAAACCTAAAATTTCCGGAAATTTACGAACATTTCTAACAATGCAGATCAAATTACAAGTTTTAATAAAAACGTACCAAATAGAACTGTAAACGATCTTTTAAGAAACAAAATGAGCCATTGCGAATTGAAATTGAATGACAATTACAATTTTTGTCTAAGAAGAAGGAAAAAACACATATTTAAATAACTACTTTTAAATAAACAATTATAACTCAAACTATTTTTTATGTAAAACGATTCAGTTTCTCTTTTAAAATTCACTGAAATTAATAAAAATCTCTTTTTGTTGATTTTATAATTCAAGATAAAGATTGATTAATTTTGAGTTTCACTGTTCGGGGAGAACATCCTTAAAAGCCAACTTCAAATTTAAATTCTTGAATTTGAATAGCTTAAATTCTAGAAACTTGGAATTGCGAATTAAGGAGCATAATCGAGTCTTAAATTTTCAAAGTTTTCCAGTTTAAAAATGTTTAATTATTTCGAAATTGTTAAATATCACTTTTTAGTAATGTCATTGCTTTTAGTTCACTCATATTCAAATTTTAAAGATCGTAATTTTATTTTATTTTTTTTAATTTTAAAGATTTTTATTATTAAATGTCAAAATTAAAAGACCATGCAGAAAGGAGATAATTATCGCGCGTAGCGCACGAAATGATCCAATAATATTTTAATATAAATGAAGATACATTGAAATTAATTTGAAGGTTTGTGGTCAGGCGTCAATTAATTTTTATAGCAGGAGTTATACTAAAAAGGGGTTGCCTTAGTAACAAGTAACATTCTTTAAATTATGGAAATGAATAACAAAGGTATTTTTATTTTGTACATTTGCGATATATTTGACATTGCAATTCAAACAGAGATGAAAACAATTGATATCTGAATTTTTATTTATGAAAAAAAAGTTACGTTTTAATATTTTGTTTTGGAATTAATTTGGATTAATATTGTTCTTTCAACAAAGATAAAAGATTTTTTTATCATTGAATTAAATGGAGGCGAAATTGGTTTAGGGGTTAATAAATATTTCTTGATTAATTTGATTGAATTAAGGTAAACAGTTCCTGGATCTTTGGATTGAAAAGGGTCAATAAATATTTCTCGATTAATTCGACTGAATTACGGTAAAAGTTATTTGATGCTTGGAATGAAAGAAGGGACCATAAATATTTCTTGATTAATTTGATTGAATGAAAGTAACAGTCCCTTGATTTTTGAATTGAACGGAGGTAGTTTTAATAAATTAATTACTGAAATAATTAATAGATATAATTAGATATAATTCATTAAAAAGAAGAAGGAACTTTTATAAAGGAGAGCAGTTTTTTTTAATGCCCTCACTAAGCTTCCATAGACACTCAGCTTAGAGGGTGAAATAGTTTGCCAGTAAAATGTTAATACGCTTATGACTGCTACTTTCTGAAAGTAGAAGTACATAACGTGCCACGAGTAGACACCTTTCGCGTTTCAAGGCATGTATATTCATAATACTAAACGCCTTTGCTCTCCAGTACCCATTATTTCAGCCCCCCCCACTTTTTCCCCTCGCACTTTATCGTTCTCGAGAGCTTCATTTTTTAAAAACGATTCTTCAGTCTCCAGCCTTATTTCTCTTTTCTGTTGGACTTCTCTTTGGTTTTGCTCTAAAAAAATTCATTTCAACTGGTCTTTGTGGTATACATTTGCCTTTGACGTGTGGTTGGCAAATATTTATTTTATTTAATAACAAAATTATTCAACCTACCCAGCACTTCTGTATAATATAGCGCCTTAACCTTAATTCAACTAATATCTTCGTATTTTTCTCAGTTTATTTTTTTCTGTATATGAATAATTTAATTTAAATGATGAAGGGAGTTTTATTGTGAAGTGTGAATAGGTGACAATTTTCATAATCGAAGAGAATTTTTTTGGGTCTTCATTTGTTGAGGAGCCATTCTAGGAAACTTTGGAACGTTCCGGAAGATCCATCATTCTAGAATGATAGATGTTCCATCATTCTAGAATGATGAGGAAGTTTTTGAAATATTTTAGAAAATTCTTAAATATTTTGGAATGATCGGGGAAATTCTGGAATATTTTAGAATGATCGAGGAAATTCTGGAATTGGGAAGATTATGGAATGTTCCGGAAGATGAGGTAGTTTTCGAAATATTTTAGAACGATTGGGGAAATTCTGGAATATTTTGGAATGATCGGGGAAAGTCTGGAATCGGAAAGTTTATAGAATGTTTTGACAAGTTCTGCAAGACTGTGGAATGATTTGGAAGATTTTGGAATGTTGTGGAACATTTTGGAACACTGGGAAGATTTGCAAGATTTTGAAATGTTGTGGAACATTTTGGAATGATTGGGAAGATTCTGAAATTTTCTAGAAGGTTATGGAATTTTTATGGAATCATTATGAAATGACGGAAAAGGTTCTGGAATCTTCTGGAATTCATTTTGGAATTATGATAAAGTGTCTGAAATATTGTTAAAAATTCAGAAACATTTTCAAATGATTGGGAAGATTCTGGAATCTTCTGGACCAGTGTAATGATGAGGAAATGACTGAAAATTCTGAAAGGATCTAGTTTCGAAAGATTCTGGCAAGTTCTATAAAATTGTGGAATTATTTGCAAGATTGTGGAATTATTTGGAAGATTTAGGAATTGTTTGGACGATTTAGGAATTATTTGGAAGATTTAGGAATTATTTGGAAGATTCAGGAAAGTTCTGTAACATTTAGCAATGATGAGAAAGTTTCTGAAACCTTTTTGAATGATCGAAAAAATTTCAAAACGATCAGGAAGATTTTGAAATGATTTGGAAGATTCTAGCAAGTTTTTCAAGATTACAGAATGATTTGGAAGAGTCTAGACTGTTTTGGAATGATTTGGAAGATTCTGGAATTCTCTGAAGGTTTCATTTCATTTTCCCGACTATCCTGGAATGAAGGGGAAGATTCTGGAATCTTCTGAGCCAATTCCGAATTATTCAAAAAAATTCTAAAATATTTTGGAATTATCGGGAAAACACTGGAAAGATCTGAAGGATTATAGGATTCTCTGGATCACTCTGGAATGATGGAGAAGGTTTTAAAACATTTTAAAAGATTTGGAATGTTCCGGAAAATTTTCTGGCAAGCTCTGCAAGATTGCGGAATGATTTGAAAGATCATAGAATAATTTGTAAAATTCTGAAATATTCTGGAACATTTAGGAATGATCAAAAAGATTCAGGAATGATCTGGAAGAATATGGAATTTCTGGACAATCCTAAAATGTTGGAAACGATTCGTAAACATTCTAGAAGATTCTGGAATGTTCTGTACATCTTTGTTTTGAAAGTTGCGTATCAAGCGTAGGTGGAATGCTCTTCGAGGTTTGCTTGGTAGTAAAAAAGTTACATTTACGTTTCACTTTAAAGTTGACACACAGGGTATGTACCAGTAGTCAACTTTTACGAGCAAAGCGCCTATCAACGTCGCTTTAAACCCCAACTGGGCGCAACGCTTTAAATAATTTTATACATCTCAAGAGATACGACATGATTAGCATAAATCTACATACAAACAAAATAATTCGATTTCCTATTTCTGAAGAAATGACGCATGATTATTTCTCCTGGCACTTGAGTTTCCCACTTAAAATGTCATTAAAACGGCGCACACAGCCTATAAAAAGATTTAAAAAATATATCCATTAAAGATGTCTATTAAAGAATAGATCAATTGCAATTTAGATTGATTTAAACTGAAGATTATTATTATAAAATTAGATAATCAATTTTCCATAAAAGAATTGATGAACTTGAGAAGATTGATAACTAAAGATTGGTTTTAGGAAATTGGAGGGTGAAAAAGATGTATCATTTCCTTGAGACTTTGAATAAGTTCAAATCCCTCAGGATCCTGGGGATTCACTAAAATCCTATGATATTCCCTTCAGATCCTTGCCAAGTTCAATAAAATACCTGACAAAATCACCCAAATCCTTGAAATCTATTATCAATCTATTATCAAATGAATTGAAAGTGAATATAGGGTGCAAAAATGCGTTGATATTTTTTTGACTACGGTTGATATAATGGAATAGACTGTCTGAAAATGTAATTTTCAGGAAAAATATGAAATTCAATTTATTTAAATTTTATTATTTAAAATTTAAATTCAGGATATTATGGGTTTAGAGACGCGAAGAAGATGAAAGAGGTCGACCTTGCTCGAGGCCCAAACTTTTCTATTGGGGATCAACAACACTTTCGGTATTTCGACCTTCGTGCATTCTTGCCTTTCTCTCTTATTTTTCTTTTCTAGATCATAGATTCTTAATCGCTCGGCCTCTCCCATAGAAAAAAATTCCCAGGCATTTTCTGGGCATTCTGGAAATTCTATCCCTAAAAATTTAAATTAAAAGACAATTTATCATCCATGGCATCAAACTTTCAGTTGTATCCATTCACTTTTTATATTTTTAAATTCAAACGAATTTTGGAAAATGAGCTTTTCGTAAGTTTTTTTAAAGCAGAAAAATGTTTAAGGATTTTAAAATTATAATCACACTCTCCAAGAGCTCCCGTCGTGAAGAAAAATGTCAGTGCGAACGTTAAATTTGCTCGTTGTCTCAGATAAAGTGAGAACTTAATTTATCAAAAAGAAATAACGAGCCTTGCACCACAAGATCAAGATCCTTTGTATTTCTCTCGCGAATTCCGTCAAGCTTCGTATACGCAGATAAGGTGCCATTCATCTCTAGAAATATAATAATAAGTCCAGTATCATTTCAACAAATTCGTCTGATTTAAAATCTAATAAACTATTCCTTGATAAAAATTTAATGTTTTTTCAGGTCTCGTTTTTCAATGTTTTTATTTATCGAAATTAAATTCCAGAGAGATTTTAAACGCAAAAGTGGTGTCGGTTTTATTATTTTCATAAAAGGGCCCTTTTTCAGAAGACTGTTTTTAATAATTAATTTTCATAATAAAATAATATAATATAATATATATTTATATTTAAAATAATATTAAAATATTAATATAAAATATAATATTAAAATATTAATATAAAATATAATATTAAAATAATATAATATATATTTATATTTAAAATAATATAAAATAATATATTTATATTTAAACTAAAAATATTTTAATGATTAGCAGAATAGAGTTTAATAATTCGTGAATAGTTTTGTAGTATTTTGATTTTATAAATAAGTTTTGCTGGGTAATATATTCATGTTTTTCAAGTGGTTGAGCCACTTTCGAAATGTCGAAACAAGGCCAATAAAAATTCCCTGATTGCCTGATTAGCATGGCATGCAGCAGCGTATTGAGTTAAAGATTTCATGTTCTAAAGAGGCAAGTTTCTCAACCGCGACAATGACCGAATTAGATTAACCTTAAATGTTCCCCTTACTGTCGTGACGTACTAGATACGACTTCATGAACTCCGACACTGACGGGGAATTCCCGCTGAAATAATTAATGCTTACAACATCCGCTTAGCATATTACGCTCGAATTTGACAGTCTGTGTTTTTTTTTAATGAAAAAAAATATGAAAAAATAAAAACGAAGAGAAAAATAATAGGCGAGTCATGTAATAAAATGAGATTGTGAAAAGTTTATAGAGATGATAATTGAACATATAATTCTGTTTCCAGTTATAATTTAATTTTTTATGTTACTTGTCAGGAAATATTTTTATGGAAAAATAATAAAAATAGATATAAACATAAGAGTGATGAATTTCCGGAAACTATTTCAATTTGCATTTCTGGGTACGAGGTCGAGTCATAAAAGGAAGCAAGCTTTTTGATCACGTGATCAGCCATTTACTCTTGCAGCTGTTATTTTGCTATTCTTACATATTAACGATGATATCTCTACTGGTAAAGAAGAATGAACATTCTTTTCACATTTGCTTACATTAAAAACACTTGTAAAAGTGCAATAATTAATGAAGCAATTTTGTTTTGTTTTTGTGATAATCGATTATTGACAATAACACTGATTAATTTTAGTAGGTACCCTTTTACTAAAGGTATTATTATTGCGATATCGAAATGTGACGAAGGTGTTGAGTATCTTATGTTACATACTATTAAATTTACATACTTATTAAAATTAACACTAAAATTTTATACTTAATTAAATACTACATTTCATACTAAAAATCAGTGGAAGCTGCAATTTTTTACCTTGAACTACTGAAAATGTATATAAATGTATATAAATCAGACCATTTTTACATTCTCATATTAGAATTGTTCAAAATTTATCCCCTCTATTTTAAAAAATACTACCTTAATACTACCTTAATACTATCTCAAATACCTCAATTTTCCACAATTAAAAAAAAAAGGAAAATTCCTCGATTTCCAGAATCCATGGGTGTAGAAAAATTGTCCCAGTCATCAATTTATTTCAATTTCAGAATAATCACAGTAAAATAGACAAAACTATTCTTAGTTTAACTAATTAAATTAATAATAAAAATAACTACTTTCTAAGGGAAATAAAATAGAAAGCATAGAAAAATGATTAAATTAAGTAAACAAATTTGTCAATTTAATCCAACGCTTTTCAATTAACAAAAATTTGATTCACATAAGTAAATATATGGTTGAATCAAATAATGGTTGAATCTCTGAATAATTAAAATTTGCAATAAAATAATTGTCAATACAACAAAGTATAAATAAAGGTAATATTAAACTGAACTTAAAATGTTTCTCTCTAAATCTGAAATAGTCAATTTTTACTAATGAATGAGTGTCGATTCGTTCACCAAATGAATTACTAAGTATTTTTACTAATTTTTAGCAAAAATTTATTAGTGAATTAGTAGGAAATTAGCAGTGATATAAATACTAATTCACTTACTCATTAGTCATGACTAAAAAACAAAAAATTAGATCAATACTAATTCATTTAGTAGTAATCTCATTGGGAATTATTAATTATTGACTACAAATTAGTAAACATTCTAGTAAAAAATTAGTAGTGTCTAGCTACTAATTCACTAGTATACTAATTTACTTTCGTCATACAGTAAATTTCTCTACTAAATGAATTAGTAGTGATCTAACTACTAAAGCACTAGTAATTCAAAACTGATTATAACTACTAATCATCACTGCTTACTTATTTAGTAGAGATCTCATTGGAAATTAACAATTATTGACTAAAAATTAGTAAATATTTAGTTGTGAATTAGTAAAAAATTAGTAGTGTCTAACTGAATAACTACTAATTCACTACTAATTCACTAATATACTAATTTACTTTAGTTACAGAGTGAATTTTTCTACTAAATGAATTAGTAGCGATCTAACTACAATACACTACTAATTCTAATTACTCATCATTATTAATTCATTTAGCAGAAAAATTCACTCTGTGACTAAAGTAAATTAGTATACTAATTAGTATACAAATTATTATGCTAACTCTTGAAAAAAGCCCAAGAATCCACCGACCACATTTGGACAAACACCGTGAAATGTTTCTTTATAAAACCAAAAAGGGGCCCAACAAAAAGAACCCACAAAAATAAAAAAGAGGAAAGAAAAATGAGAAGGCAACCAACCAAATCCCCTTCCTTCTCTTTTTTTATTTCTCTCGTCTTTTTTCCCACCAGCAACAAAATACAATAAAGAAACATGCAAATATATATTTTCCGACGTTTCGGCACCCACCCAGCACCCTTGTCTGGAAAATACACTTTGAGAAACCTGGAACCAAAGGAAGCACTCTTTTTTTTTTTTGAGTCTTGGGTATCGGCGGGAGAGTTTCGTGCTTCTTTTTGTTCCAGGTTTCTCAAAGTGTATTTCCTAGACCTAGACTAGACGACCTAGACAAGGGTGCTGGGTGAGTGCCGAAACGTCGGAAAATATAAATTTGCATGTTCCACATTTGCATGTTTCTTTATTGTATTTTGTTGGTGGGGAGAAAAAAGACGAGAGAAATAAAAAAGAGAAGGAAGGGGATTTGGTTAGTTGCCTTCTCATTTTTCTTTTTCCTTTTTTATTTTTGTGGGTTCTTTTTGTTGGGCCCCTTTTTGGTTTTATAAAGAAACATTTCACGGTGTTTGTGCAAATTTTGTCGGTGGATTCATGGGTTTTTTTTTCAAGAGTTTGCATATGAACTTGATTATTGGACGTTAAATATGATTTTGAATTTGATTTCGATCTAATTTAAATTTCTTAAATTTTACAAATTATTGTACTAATTTACTTTAGTCACAGAATAAATTTCTCTTCTAGATTACTCAAAGTGAACTAAATGAAAATTGGTCATTATTGACTAAAAATTAGCATAAATGCTTCAAAATCATTTGTTAAACAAATCGGCACTCATTCATTAGTTAAAATTAACCATGTATTTCAGATTTACAGAGAAGCTTTAAGTAGAAAAATTCACTCTGTAACTAAAGTAAAATAGGATAAAGTAAATTAGTAAAAATTCACTTTGTGACTAAAGTATATTAATATCCTAATTTAATTTAGTAACAGAGTGAATTTTTCTACGAAAGGAATTAGTAGTGATTTCACTGAAAATTAGTCATATTAATATTATTAAAGTAATATTAAATGAATAAAAATGCACTCTGTGACTAAAGTAAATTAGTGTACTAAATTACCAATGCCCGAATCCATTTCAAATCATGCAGGCTGGCGGGTGACATGTTCAGGCTTGGTTTGACAATGAAATATGTTTTTGTACGTGGAAAATAAGGAGACACGTATTTTTTAAAATTAGCATTAGAGGTGTTCCATTTGAAACGAAAAAGTCATGTCACTGATTTTGTTTATTTTTGGTTATTGTATTGTCTTTGGAGCACTAAATATTCGTGCCAAACGATTTTGAAAAATTTGCAATATTTTCAAAGATATTTGCAATTGAAAATTTAGGTCACTTTTTTTTGAAGATTTTTTAACTCCGTTTTTATTGATCCTACAAAAAATTATCCTGATGCAAACTTACGCAAAAAATATTAAATTTTAATAAAATTTAAAAAAATTTACAAAACTGTGAACTTTTTATTGTTTATTTAAAAAAGAACTTTTAATTATTGCACGGAGAAACCCAAACACCAATGGTTGGTGTTTGCAGGAAAAAAATCGCGAAACACCATTTTACAAAAATGGCAAGGTTTTGAAAAAAATTCAAAATTAATTCTTTCTACCAAAAAACAAAAAAAACAAATGGAAAATTTATAGTAAGCAGACTATATTAGTACTTATTATTCTTAAAAAATTTCAGGACAAAAAAGGTGGAGTATTTGAGAAAAATTTTTTTTATTTTCTTCAAAAAATCGAAATAACTTTACCCTTTTTTATTATTTTTTAATTTTCTTTATAGATTTCGAAAGAGTAAGAAAAATGCAACAATCTGGAACAAGAAAAACCCTAATATCTAAAAAATTGCAAAAATGGCACGGTTTTTAAAGTAAAATTTCCAAAAAACTCATTTTACCCTTAAAATTTTAAAATATTCGTAAAAAATGTAAAAATTTCGCTATGTTAATTTGAAAAAATACCTGTTTCCTTATTTTCCAAGTATAAAAATATATTTTTTTGTCAAGCCAATCCTGAACATGTCACTCGCCGGTCTGCATGATTTGAAATGGATTCGGTCTAATACTAATTTACTTTAGTCACAGAGTGCATCTTTCTACTAAATGAATTAGTAGTGATCTCACTGGAAATTATTCATTATCAGTAACAATTAATAAAAATGTTTACTCAATCATTTGATGAACGAATCTGCACTGTTTCATTAGTAAAAATTGACTATCTCAAATTTAGAGAGTTGTTTATTTTAAAATAGTTAATAGTAAAAACCTTTTAAATAAGACATTTATTTATTTATTTTGACTATTTCTCTTTGTGTAATTTATAATAAGAGGAAACCTGGAGCGAAACAGAGGTTTGTACTCAACTCAAAGATAACAATGAGAGTGAGAGAGAGAAGGAAATCGAGTCACCTGGTTGTAACAAGATGAACAATAAAGCTCTGCTCTAATCAGTACTCGCAACAATGAACTTGAACTGAGTTGGTTGACGGGTTAGTCGCAACTTGCAAATGCAGTTCGCTGGAATAACATGCAGCATACAACTTCCCGTCCGTTTCAAGCGTACAAACCAGTGGACAGATTGTGCTACATGCGGTCTTATCTATCCGGAAAGCGTCCCTGGAATCGTATGTCATTATAAATCCATTAAAAAAAAGAAAATAAAAAAATACCAGACCGTTCTCGTTCAACCATCAGCTAGGACATACATTATTCAACAACAATCACGGAAAACAAAAATTGATTAAATTAACAGAAGTCATCTGATAAAAAAGGGACAGCAGATTTTTCCCTGTTATATTTACAGAAATTTCTGCTAACAGACTCTTAAAAATAAAACAGCTTCTGTAAATATAATAGAAAACATCTGTTGTCCTTGTTTTAACAAACAACTTCTGTTAATTTAACCGATTTTTTTTTCTCCGTGATATTTTTAAAGAATATTTTTCCAATATGTCTATTTTATTTGGCAGGGCAATAAATCATTATCAAAATATTTCTCCTATTTGTATATTTTCTTGTATAAATTCAAAACGAAATAACTGTAAAAGATTAAATTAAAGATTTTCTGTTTTCGGTGGATTCCACGCCGGACTCACACAAACCAGACCTTTTCATCATCGATTTTTTTAAACTTCGGTTACTTATTTGTTTGGTAGAGAAAATATAGATTACCAAAGATTTTAATAAAAAAATTTTTTTTGAAAATTATTTCACTTTTTCTATTTTGGACACTTTTTGAGTCTCTAAAACACGAATTGTACCAGCTCACTAAAGGCTGTACCACTTTAATCAAAAACCACTAACCGAAACTCTTTTTTTTTAGTGTAAAAAACCACAGGAAATCCAAATTTTAAGGTCCTAATTGATTTGAACAGCTCTTTCATGTTTATTTTTCATGTTTTAAAAATGAAAAATTGATTTTTTTAAAAACTCGATTGCCAAAAAAAATGCCTACCCTGATTTACTTTATACTTTTTTCTTTTGTACTTTAAAATGTCCTTTCAGAGATAAAAGTACAATATCTATGTGCATTACATAAATGCCTTCAAAAAAAATTTTTTCTGAAAAAAATAATTGTTTCTTTTAAATTTTTGCTTAATATGTCTTTTTCTTTACAATTTACGTCAATTTTTTCCTTTAAGTAATGAAAATAGATTTTTAAAATCTTTTCATTGCAAAAAAATTTCTGATTGTATTAGATTTACAATTGATTGTAAATGATTATTTCTATTATGTACATATAAAGATTTACTAAATAACGTGATGGAGCACAGAAAAAATCACTTTTATCAAAATATTGGATATTAGAATCATTTAAATGTCCTTTAATTAGTGATAATATCGAAAATCTATAAAATCAATTGTAAATCCGATATAATCAATAAAATTTTTTTTGCGTAAAAAGAATGTAAAAACTTATTTTCTTTACTTAAAGGAAAAAATTGACTTAAGTATTAAAATAAAGGGCATATTAAGCAAACATTTTAAAAAATTTACTTTTTCAAAAAAAATTTTTTTTCAGAGAATTTATGTAAAGGGCAGAGGTTGTATACTTTTATCTTGAAAAGGACATTTTAAAGTATAAAAGAAAAAAAAATAAAGTAAATCAGGGTAGCCATTTTTGGGGAATCGAGTTTTTAAAAAAATCAATTTTTTCATTATTAAAACATGAAAAATAAGCATGAAGGAGCTGTTGAAATCAATTGGCGCCTCAAAATTTGGATTCCCCGGGGGTTTTTACACTAAAGAAAAGAGTTTCAGTTAATTTGAATAAAACCGGGCTAAGTGGTACAGCCTTTAGTGAACTGGTACAATTCGTGTTTTGGAGACTCAAAAAGTGTCGAAAATAGAAAAAGTGCAATAACTTAAAAAAAAATTTGAGCAAAATCTTTGGCCATCTATATTTTCTCTACCAAACAAATAAGTAGCCAAAATATAAAAGAAATCGATGATGTGAAAGTCTGATTTGTACGAGTACGGCGTGAAATCCACCTTTAGTCAAATCTATTTTTAAAAGTAAATTAGTCACGAGTCGTATAATTAATACTGCAAGATTGTTTTTTTATCCTGACTTCCTGAATCTATCTAATAAGGATCAGTGGACTAATCCATTTTATCTTGACCAAGGCAGCCGTCAGATTTTGCCTTGTCTTGTCCGTCCAATTACATAGATTGAATAAACTTCCTCACTGCCCAGAGATTTCAGGGTGAGGAAAAAAGAAGTTAAAAAAAGATTTTACTGGCAACCTAAGAAAACTTTCGTTTAGAGTTTCTTTCGTGATCTTTCATTACGTCTTGCCGTTTCCACAGAGTTCAGTGATGGTATGATTGGAAAAGTTCCCAGGTAGCTCAGACTTTCCAGATATCTAAGTAGCCAATTTATGGACCTCGAGTCTTATTATATCTTTACTTTCCGAAAAGATAAAAAATTTTTAAAAAGCCTAATATCTTCAAGAAGAAGCAATTTATAGAGGTGTGAATTTAGCCTTAATTTTATTCGCATTTTAGTAGAATATTTAATGAAAGGGTAATTTAAATGACAAAATGTCAGTAAAAGTCAAAGTTATAAGCAGATTGCCGATTAAGAGAAGAATAAAGTACGGTCAAGGTAGAACTTTATCTATTTACGAGCCACCTTTACACTTCTGGGATAGTACGCACGTACTTCTGCATGCCTCACCCTGGATTTTAAGTACGTCACGTATGTTGCTCCTAACGTGAAACTCGAGATATGAATTTTACCGTCAATTTTATGGTGAGATAGCGACTTTTTTCGAATATGACAATTATTCGTGATTCTCTTTTTTATTGCAGCTCTAAAATCCCCATTAGCAATTCTTTCGAAAACATGAATAATGATTCTCGTAAATTTATATAAACTCCAATCTTAGAACCAAAATAAACTTTTTATTCTCGAAATAAAATCCATTTGTTTTAAAATCTTCTTTTAGAAATAACTCTCTATTTTTTCATGAAATAAAAAATTTCTTATCGAGTTTCAGTGAATTTTCGTTCAATTAAAGTGAGCGGGTTTGCTCAGTGGATCATGAATTAATTTGGACTGCAAAAACAAGATTTAACACAACGGCAGTTCGATGATAGACAGATCGTTTCATTTTTTGAGAGTGCTCTTTAGCTTTCCAGCTAAAGAGTTCCACCAAAATAGAGCACTGGACCAAAACATCAATCGTTTCCACATTCCAGTCCGTCGGAAGTTTTCAGTTTAAATGAAATTGTTAGCAAAACGAAATGAACTTCTATGTGACAGAAATGATTTCATTGTCCAATAAAACGAGACAAATATTTATTCAAATTCTATTTTCAGAAGAAAAACTCTTCCAATTTTAAAAAGATTAAAAGAAGAGAACAGTGTTAAGATTTACTTAAGTTACAATTTACGATTTTTGTAAAACCATCTGCCCTGAAATGTGTCTGTATCCACTTTCTTAGGATAAACTTTATTGCTTAATCTTCTTACTCTTGACTACTTGAATTTCGAATTTTTACAGTCTCCTTCAAATCCACGAATTTATGCTCTTATCACTTGTAGTCGTTAAATCTTTCTACCCATTGACCATTTAAGGTTAAATTGCTGTACCTAAGCGCAACCTAATGATCATATACTTCTCGGACCTCTCAGTTTTCATATCAAGCATCTTCAGAACTTGTAACGCCTTCGGATACTGAGTTTTTACCCCCACCTTTAAATTTTGTGAATCTTCTCCGTTTTCGAAATCTGCAACTGACCGACAAGTCAGTCGACTTTGGAACATCAACCAAATACTATTAATTAATTGCAGCGTACCTTGTAGTTCTCTCGGCTCAATTAATAATACTGTATCACTCATTTCTTATACCAATTACGTTCAAGTTGAAATTAAATAATCAATATCATTAAATTGATTTATTTTTTAAACTACCCTTCTCATGACTCAAAATCTCTTGAATCAAAAGCGACAAATTACTTTGGTACGACTCTTCGGTCAACGAGAATTCTGGGAAACAGCACGACCACAAAAACACAACAAACAGTAAAATATAGTTTTCTAAAAGTGACCAAAAATAAGGTCAAGGCGTTGCTAATTTTGTGAGAAGAAATAGTAAAAATAGAGCACTTTTCGATCGTTTCTAAAGCTTTGAATAACTGAGGAAGTACTTAACAAAATAAAACTAATTCCAGGAATTCCTATTGTTCCCAAATTTGTTTCAGAATAATAATAAATCACCTCATAAATATGGATAAAATCCGAGTTTTCGTGCCCTGTTATAAAGCTCATAAAATTCATGAAACATCTGGTTCCAAGATTCTTTCAGTTTTCACGATTGGAGTAATTTTTATTGTTTCTAAATTATGCATGCATCTGGACTTACATGCGAATGCAGAATAAAACCGAGCTACAATAACGCGAACGAGTACATTTGAATTTTCGAAAGTCTTTTTTTTCTCTCTTCTCTCTTTCACTCTATTTTTATCTCCCCTTTAACCTCTCAGTCTGTCAGACTCTGAGAACTTTTTCAATGTACGCAGTTTTAAAAGCTTCCGCATAATGTAAGCCCTTAACCTTCTCTGTACGAGAATTTGCAAAAGTATAGTCTTTATATCTATAGAATACACCATAGGAACCAGCTTTACGACTCGTATAGTTTTAGAGATACTTTACTTTTTTCCTTTCCGTAATGCACCTTCCTGCAAGAAAATTTATGCACCAATTTTACAAATTCCACATTTATAGTAAAGTCTAAAACATTTGTTACAATTTACCACAAAAAAGAATATTTAAACTTTTTAAATGTAACCTGTTTGTTTTATATGTAAATTTCAAATTACTCCTGGCTCCATTTACAGATACTTAAATTCAAAAAGGCATTTGCAAGTGCTTGAGGTAATTTCATGTTTCTGTAGAGTTTGAACTTTAGTAAAGTATTCTAGAAACTAGTTGAAGTAACTTGTTAAGAAGATCCACCTCTGCCGTTTCTACGTGCATATAGAATCACATTACAAGAAGTCAAAACTGATATAGAGCAGGGATACATGCAACAAATAACGACAGGTCATATAATAAGATAAGAAATATCTGTATATACTGGTTAGAGTCCTCTCTCGAGTAAGAAAAAGAATTATTGCCACTTCCTGCTTCCGTTTCTGCAAAACTTGCACATTCGGGGTTCGAGTGATAGCGTCGTGAACTTTTTGGACGTCTGGCATTCTGACAGAGTGAACTTGATATGAAATGTATCCAAAGAAATTTCCATGATCTAAAAAGTGTGATTCTATAAGAGAAGTTTAAATTTTTCCTTTTTTGATGTTATTTCGTTTCTATTGTGGATTTTAAATTGAAGATTGAAAATGTCTTACACATTCAACGACTTGCACAAGATTCTTACTTCAAAATATACGAAGAACTTCCAAATAAGAAAGGTCGGGGCAAAAAGAACCTTTTGGAGTTAAATAATCAGTTTGCAACGTTTAGGGATCACAGCGCCAGCGGTTCAGTTGTTTAAATTTAGGGATTTTTTTTAAAGGGGATTTTCTTTTAATTCCAAAGCAGCCAATAAATATAATTAAATACAAAATTTTTTATAAAAAAATAAAATTTCTGTACATTCAGAATCATTGGAACTCTTTGAAATTTTATAAAATCCTTCAAGAAATCTTCTGGAATTTTTGACAACCTTTTAGAATCTTCTAGAGTATTTTAAATTTTCATACTTGTAGATTCATTAAATCTTCTGAAATCCTTCAAAATCTTCTAGAATCTTTTTTAGAATGTTTTAAAATCTTCTATAATCGTTTTAACTCTTGCAAAGATATCCAGATTTTTTCACCGTCTTCTAAAACCTTTAAAAACACTTCAAAATCTGTTATAATTTTCAAAAATATTCCACACTGTTTTAGAATCCGAAAAAATCCTCAGAAATCTAATAAAATAAATCGATAAATTTCCCGACTTTTACAATCTTTGAAACTGTCTAGAATTTTCATGAAATTTTCTGGACTTTTTGACAACCTTTAGAATCTTTTAGAATATTTCTTAATTTTCCATATACTTTTATAGATTCGTTAAATCTAAATCTAATTGATTTTATATTCATATCTTCTGCAAACTAGATTTTTAAAAATGTTTTTTAGAATCTTCCAGAGCCTTTCTGATTCTTCTGAAATCTTCTAAAATCCTCCAGCATTTTCTAGGATCTTTTAAACTTTAACAGAAATATCCAGACTTTTTCAGTCTTTTAAAATATTCTAGAATTTTCAAAAACACTCCAAAATCTGTTGTAAATTTTCAAAATATTCCAAACTCTTCCAGAATCTTTTAGAATTCTCAAAAATCTTTTAAATTTTGCCCTAAACTTCTAAAATCTTTTAGTCTCTTCTAGATATTTTTTGGAAGACCTTCAAAAAGTCTATAGAATTTTAGGAAGATTTTAAAAACTGATATTTCCGTACAACTAGCACACAGCATAGCATGGGGCGATGCTAGTGTTACGGAATTTTCCGTAACATTAGCCTGCATCCCCTTTGCGTTGTATGCTAGTTGTACGGAAATTTCCGTAATATCCTCAGCCTAAAAACAATCTAGAAGATTCTTCAAGATTATGGGAGTTTTTTGTAGATTTTAGAGGGTTTGGGATATTTTTATATATTCTATAATATTTGATCAGATTATTATTAGGGGAATCTAGAAGATTCTAAAAGATTATGAAAGAATTCAAATAAATCTGGATGATTTTTGAAGATGCTAGAACAATCTCGAATATTCTGGAGAATTTTTACAGATTTCAGATACGTTATGGAAATTCTAAAAGAACAGTCTAGAATATTTTGAAAATTTCAGTAATTTTGCAAAAATTTTTGAAGATTAAGAAGACTGTTAAAGAAACTTCAATTCTAGAGAAATCTGACAGATTTGGGAAATTTTTTGAAAATCTTGAAAGATTTTAGAAAAATCTGGAGAATTCTGTAAGACTATGCTTCGGTATAGAATTTTTGGAAGAATTTTATCTGACTGCAAATAAGTTTTGAAAATTCTGGAGTATTTTATGAGATTTTGGGATTTTTTTGAATTATTGTGAAGGATTCTAAAAGATTATTAAAGTCTTTTGTAGACTTGAAAAGATTTTAACGGATTCTGCAGAATTTTGGAAATTCTAATGCAAATCAGAATAATGTGCTTGAAGTTCTGAACATTCAAATGAACGAAATCTTTATTAAATTACGTTATAAACTCAAATTTTTTCTAAGATATTGGTTTATTATTGTTATTATTTTTTAACATTACTGATGTAATGATAAAAAAGCTCATGATATATCTCTTCATTTTCTAGATTAAACGATATTTCATTTAAGTTAGGGGTATTTGATACAAGATACAGAATGTCACAAATTCCCAACCGATTTTTTATTTATTCAGCGAGTTTATTAAGACAGAAATACAGACATAATGATGAAATTTTAGGAAATAATAAAGAATACATCAAGAAATCGATGTCTAGTGCGTTTCAGGTTTTATTTTGAAAATAAAAAAATTTCAAAAATAATTTTTTTTGAAAATAAAAACTTAAGCGCACCAGATATCGATTCCGTGATATATTCCTTATTATTTCCTCAAATTTCAACATTATATTTGCATTTTTTCTTAATAAACCCGCTGAATGAAAATAAAAAATCGGTCGATAATTCCTGACGTCATTATGTATCACATACCCTTTAGAAAAAAAGTTCGTTCATCTGAAGGTTCAAAACTTCAGGTAGATTTCAGAATATTCTTGAGGATTCTAGAACATTTTAGAAGATCATGGAAGAATTCAGAAGATTTAGGACGATTTTAGAAGATTTTAGAAGATTTTGGAACATTCTAGTACATATGTATAGGAATTTTGTAGAATTTTAAAGAATTTTTAAGAACTCTTTAAGATTGCATTAAGAATTCTTTAAGACCGTATAAGATTATTATAGGAGAATCCAGAAGATTCTAAAAGATTATGGAAGAATCCAGAAGAATCTAAATGATTGTAGATTTTAAAACAGACTAGAATATTTTGGAGAATTTTAACAGATATCAGATAAGTTCTGAAGATTCTAAATAATTTGAGAGAATTTTGGTAATCTTTTTTAGACTTGGAGGATTCTAAAAGATTCTGTAGAAAATTCTAAAAGGTTACGGACGTATTCAGAGTGAAAATGCTCAATTGATCGGATCTTTCGAGAGTAGTGAAAAAAAGTTGTGACTTGAAATCAAAAAGAAGGGGCAAAAAAAATGTTAAAAAAATTTTCTTCTATTCAGAATTTGACTTGAAAATTCGAAATTTTCGATGATGAATAAATAATAATATAAAATCCAAAATTGAAAAAAATGTTTTCTCAAAGTTAGATTTTTCTAAAAATGTCGAGAAATGACGTTTCTTTGAAAAATTAAAAAAAAAATTTATTTTGAAAAAGTTGAAAAAGTTGTTAAGCCGAAAATCTCTTTAGTTTGAGTCAAATAAGCGATTTATATTTTTAATTTCATAAAAAGCATTTTCTTCATATTTTTTACGCTTAAAGATAGCAATTTTGAAAAATTTGACGATTTTCAAACGCGGAAAAAATATGTAAATTTTTTTTTTCATGAAACACAAAATATGGCTCGCTTCTTTGATTCAAACTGAAGGGATTTCCAGCTCGACATGTTCAACTTTTTTAAAATAAATATTTTTTTAATTTTTCAAAAAAACATCATTTCTTGACAACTTCAACAAATTCTGACTTGGAGAAAATTTTTTTTTCATATTTGGATTTTATATTATACGTAATCGAAAACTATGTTTCTACGAAAAATTAGCCATCATTATCTCTCCCATAAGAAAAATTTGAAAAATGTTCAAAATTTCGAATTTTCAAGACAGAAGTCCGAAAAGAGGAAATTATTCTTTTTTTTTTTTGAAAAATTTTGTTTGATCCTTCTTTCTGATGCCAAACCACAAATTTTTTTCACTAGGCTTAAAGATTCGATCAATTTGAGCATTTTCGCAGTAGAATATAGAAGAATTTTGGAATATTATTTTATACGATTATTGTAGGAGGACCCAGAAGATTCTAAAGCAGTCTCAAATATTTTGGAGAATTTTAAAGGATTTTAAATCAGTTTTAAAGATTCTGGATGATTTTAAGAGATTTTATGAGACTTTCGTAGATTTTGAAAATTTGGAAATAATATAAAAACGGAAAAAAGAGAGAAAAAGGAATGAAATTCTAAGAAAAGTAATTTCAGGAGATTTGGAGAATAATAGGGAAAGGAGGAAAGGGGAATAGGGGACTGACTGTGATCCCTGATTTTGTAATATTATAATTATATAATTATAATAATTATAAACTTGAGATATAATTATAATTTATTGAATTAAAAAAAAATTCCCTGACTCTTTGAAGGTTTAAATTTATAATTATTGTGATTTTTATCGAAAGAAACAAGAAATAAGTAACGTTTTCTCTGCTAAAAACCTTTAATTTTGCGTCCAAAAAAAATTCCTGTGTGATTAATATTGATTGTATTTCCAATCCCTTTTAGATTTTGAAAAATGCGTGTAAGAGATATACATATTCTATGATTCTAGTGCATTTTACGTAAAAATTCTAAGGAATAAAAAGAAAGTTCAAAAATTTTCGCAGAATTTAAAAAAAAAAGAATGTTCTACCATAAATAGTTACTATATATTTAGTAACAATAAATAATTTATTGTTACTATATAGTAAAAATAAAGAATTTATAAGTTTTATCTAAATGATGGTTTTAAACCTTTACTTCTAACGATTTGCTTTCCCAAGTACAAGAGTTAAGGAAAATAGTGAAAAGTGCTGATACAATACATATATACAAAATAAGTTACATAACTTCTATAAGAGCTAAAATTAATTTTTTTCAGTTTTAAACATAGTTTAATCTACTTTAATTCATCTTGATACAACTTTTATGTAGGATGAACACACATTATGCGAAAAGAAAAAGATTTAAAGTTTTTTTCACTGAAAAATCACTTTAAGAGTTTGGACGACTAAGAACCATTCATAATCGAAAAATGAATTTTCTGAACAGTATCAAAGTCTGGGGCTTAATGTCTCTATTTGCATTTCATGTCTGAGTCCTTTTTGCATTGATCATTTGTTGTCAATGCATAGAATGACTGAGATGTGTAAATTCCTGGTCAAATGAAACACTTTAAGAGGTTATAACTTCTGAACTATTTATGCTAGAACATTCTTTTTTTTCAATTCTTCGAAAGTTTTTGACTTTCTTTTTACTCCTTAGGATTTTTACATAAAATACTCCAGAATCATAGAATATTAAAAAAACTGATGTCTTACACATATTTTTCAAAATCTAAAAGGGATCAGAAAGTCAATCAATATTAATCACACAGGGACTTTTTTTGGACGAACAATTAAAGGTTTTTAGCAGAGAAAACGTTACTTATTACTTGTTCCTTTCGAAAAAAATCGCATAAATTGATCCAGAAACAACAAATATTAAGTTATTTAAAAAAGGGACCTAACGATTTTTTTCATATTCGATAACAATACTCAAGAGGCATCCCCAAAACATTATTTCTGGTTACAAACTTTAGCCTGCTCATTTAAGTGAAACTTGGTTCTGAGCAGGCGTGCATAGGTACATAATACCTCAAAACAGCTCCCATTGATTTTTCAGTCACTTAAGATTAATTTACTCGAGGAAATAATCTTGTACATACCTATATCTGCGACAAGCAAAGTCCAAGCGAATTATTCGCTAGTGTAATCAAGAGGATTGCACAATATCACAGCTTTTATCACAGCACATTAAAGTATCGACACAATGGGTGGGCCAAATCCAATTGGTTCAATTTAGGAAAGGTCTGAGGTTTACTCGTCGCACCTGCTGCCGGATTATAACAATAATGTATGCATGTATGCAACGGCACTGGAATGCTTGAGTCTCGGGTCCTGGTCACTTTTGCCCCGCCGAGCTTGGTGTCGGATCTCCTGTATTTTCTTTCCTTTTCTTATTCTCCTTCTCTCTCCTTCAGTCGCGATCGCCTTCACCACACCCCTTCACCTTCAGGACACTAAAGTAGATATTTAATTGTAGCCTTTGCAATTTACTGACATCCCTGCCACACGTTTGCAAATTGTGTGCCTGATTTTCCCTTTTATTTATTTTTTGTGATTTTAATTTCTTTTTTGACTTTTTATTTCCATGTGTGACTTTTTAATTCCTTTGTGTCACTTTCCTATTCTCTTATTTCCTCGGCTAAAACATTTACGACATTCTTTTTTCCTTCCTTTGACATTTCTTTGTAGAACGAGAATGTGAAAAGATTTCAGTGAAAGGAGTGTCAGTTTTATGATCAGCTTTACGAGTTCTTGAACACAATAGGGACCCAGGTGGAGAAAATATTTTGTGGTTGAAAGAAACTTTTATAATTGGAGTGGAAATGAGTCATTTATGCTAATTTATTATAAGTAGGTTCTGAGGGGGGCAAAAAAGTCCCTCGTGTATCGATATATTTTATTCCAGATGAGGTTCGTTTTACCCTACTTTGCCTTACTAATGTAAAAGATGTTAATAGCTTGTTGTCTTTTTACATTAGCATTGCATCAGGAATAATTAGAAGACCATCTTCATTGATTTCCTCTATTATTGATAGCCTTTAAATTATTGATATCTTAAAGAGTTTCTCATCCAGTTTCATGAGCTAGCCTTTTTCCTATTTACTGTATTAAAAATGCAAGACATTTTCACAATCTCTCAAACACAAAAAAGATATATTCATTATTGATAAAATTCTCTCAGATATAAGATCTCATATTGGAGTAAAATCGAGAGTAAAATAAATCATCAGTTGTTTTGCTTCCTAGAAGGAAAGATGCTTCCGTGATGCACTTTGTAACTCAGTTATTACAAAATACTACTTATTCAGAGATAAATCTTCGACTTTATTCATAATTATATGTTTAGTACAATGAATGAAAATTAGGTAACAGATAATTGGGTTATAGATATTATCTTGTTCATAATTTCTTGTGTAGTACTGCTAATTGGACACATTGATAAAATATTCATACCTGATGTATGAATGATTGAAATGTATGATTCTTGAAATGAGGTTCTTGAATTTTTTATAAAGGAACAATGACAAAGAAGTCAATATAAAAACAGTTTCCATCCTTAGTATCTGATATGGAAGAAAAATATTTATACATATAGTCAATTTTCTCTGATAGTTTTGACTATGTCAACAATTAATGAGAATGATGATGATGAGAACGACAAACCTGAATCTAATTTTACCATCTTCTCATTATGCTTAATTACAAACCATCAAACTATTAAACAATCAAAAACTAATCATTCCACAATTACCAACTCGTTCAAACACGAATCTTATATAAATTAAATCTACATTGAAATTTGCATTAAAGAGTCCTTCAAAGTCAGATTCCAATTTGCCTCATATCTTCAATTTGTCTCACATCTTCCATTCGTCTTCAGAAATACCTCGTGTCAGTAAAATTGGCTTCAAATAACTGAACATTCAAATCCATCTGGATCCCTCTTGTCTCATCTGAACTTTGTCATTTTAACTACATAAATCCATTTATCTATATCACTATTATTTCATTTCAATTTTCGTTTCACCTGAAACATTTTAATCTGGATCACTTTAATCTCAACTCAATTACCAGAATTTGAACCCTAATCCTAATTCTTATGAAAAGCACAAAGCTTATTTCCAGGTGTCTTTCAGGACCGGTTTTGATCCCAAACACAGGTGCCAAATCCGAGTCTGAAATCCAACGGAAAGAGAAGGTTCCAGGTGTGTACGTGGTTCCACTTTTTCCTTATTTTTTCTGACTTGTCCGGTTAGAGATTCCACCGAAATGACGCGGAGTGGACCTCCTGTTCGTGATTCTCTTCTTGATCACGTGTTTCTTTGTTAAGAAGCAGACTTGAACGGGCAACGTCCGGTCTTTCGTCTCGTACGTGCGAAATGCACTTGCTGATAAGATGGCTTATTGTGCTTGGTCTATTACCGG
Source organism: Euceroptres primus (assembly GCA_037177015.1). Taxonomy (NCBI): domain Eukaryota; kingdom Metazoa; phylum Arthropoda; class Insecta; order Hymenoptera; family Figitidae; genus Euceroptres; species Euceroptres primus. The sequence continues at coordinate 7,104 of JBAGKK010500024.1, read as the reverse complement.
CGAGACACGTGTTCAAACTGTTCCACTCCGATCCCAAGAGTCTGCTTTCACTTTCTTGCTTGAAAACTATGTTTAAGAATTTTTAGATTTGAGATTTCTGAATGTCAATAATTTTCAATTATTAAAACTTCTTATTTAAGCTTTGATGATCAGAAATCTTCCATCGGAACTCTTGAATCTTTCGGAATCTCGAATCATCAAAAATCTTGGATCATGAAGAATCTTGAGAAATCTTGGATTATTAAAATTCAAGAATTTTCAATAAGAATTCAATAATCTTGGATCATTAAAATTCAAGAATTTTCAAGAATCCTCAATAATCTTTGAGGATCTAGATTCTTGTATCCTCTGTAATCAATCACCAAAAGTCTTGGTTACCTAAGGCTTCGAATCATCAATATTTCCGATCACCAAAACCTTGAATTATCAAATATTCTAAATTCAGATTTGTAATCATCAAATGTCTTGAACCATCAACATTTCTAATTCTTCAAGAAGACAAATTCTCTACAGATCGTTAATCATCAGAAATCATCAAATTCTTCAAAATTTTCGAATCCAGCATAATCTCCAATTCCCCAAGTATCATGAAATAAATCCTGTCATCAAAAGTCTTGATTATCAAAGTCCTTGAGTCATTAATATCTCAAATCACCAAAACCTTGAATCATTGAATATCTCAAATTCAAGTTACAATAATCCAGCTTCTTGAATCATCAAAATCTCTAATATTCAAATTCCTCAAAATTAACGAATCCACAATTATCTCCAATTCCCAAAGTATCATGAAACCTTGTAGGAACTATTAGTAGTGACAATGATTCATATATTTGGCTGACACGTCCGCTGACATCTGATATGCTAATAGTATTCTGGAAATTTTTTAACACGACACACCTTGCACCTAAATCTTTGCTCTGAACTTTTCTTGAAATTTATTCCTGAATTTATACAAAGAATATTTTTTCACAAACTCACTTCACACACTGTCCAAAAGTTGCATCCAGATCCTTTAGCGACCTTGATTCAAGGTACGAGGGACAATTTTTGGAGAACCTTTAAAATTCTCGATGTTAATTCATCAATTATTGGTGTTTTTTCGAGTTTCACACACGACCACGTTGGAAGGAAGGTTCGAACTTGAGGTTTTCGGAACCACAGAAAATACAATCCTTCCTTGTTCGCGAATCGTGGAGCACTGGACTCGGCTCGACGTTCTCGTGACTGGAGTGCCTGTGAGCTTACTCGATTTAAGAGCACCACCACTTTGACTAGACTCGGTTTCTACCGAATAGCTCCGATCATGAACGAAGTTTGGCCTTAGCGCCACGGAAAAATGCCCTCCTCGTCATTCGGTTCTCGACGCTTGGTCGAGCCGCAAGGACTTTATACAGAGAAATATTCATGGTGCCAATAAAAAAAAATACAAAAGTTAAAATATTGAAATTGAGCGTTCGGATCGAATAATCCGCTGAGCTCTAACAAACGCGTAAAATTATTGTCCACACGTCTGAGTTTATGAAAATTTTAAAAGTCGAAAATTTAATTTTTTAAAAATTTGGTCTTGTAGAGAATAATGAGACGGAACTTTTATCTATTTGCCGTTTTTTCGGCCAGTGATTATTTTTAATAATAAAAATTAAAAACTAAACAAATTTTCCCCCCAAATTCAATATGTAAGTTTTTAAAATATAAATCATCGTAAGTTGGCCAATTGTTGCTGAAATTATTTGAAATTGAGTATGAACATGAAGTATAGTCCAATTATGCCTTCAAAACAATAAAAAAGCTGAAATTCGCCTATTTTTAATAATATTTCAATGCAAATTGAGGCCGGTCGGTAACCATGTTTTTTTAGTTTCGCCGACAAAAAGTATCGATGGAAGTTCATAGTAGAAAAAACTTCCAGTGAAGCATTTGTTCCTCACTATTCAAGGAAGATATCTGGAAATTTTCAGACCGATTCATTAAAAATTAACGAAATTAGGTATTTTATAAAAAAATATGTGATGCCGCCAACGATAGCTCCGTGAGCACTGAGCACTATCAGATAGCGAATACGTCATTCGCGGCTTTCCATACTCGATATTACAATGATTTTTTAATTATTACATATATGTTTAAAATAACGCCTTTCCACCACAAAATATCGAAATAACGAACTGTTATTTATATAGTTCCTTATTTAAATGCTTTCATTAATATTATTTCGAAGTATGTACTTCGCAAATACTCGAGAAACGCGGTCTATATACACTGTTAGAAAAATTTGACTGAATTTTCAGTTAAATTTATTGGAAGTTAAAGTTATTCACGTAATTGAATTTTCAAGTACGTGTGCTTTAAAATTAAGACATGATAATTTGATAGTATACTCGTGTTGTTTTCCACTTTAGTGATTAAATGCAGTTTAAAAATTGGCATCATTCATCCTGGGTTTCACTTTGATCAAGTTTTTTTAATCTGTAGGTGAATTATTTATCTTAAATCATGTTAGAATCCGAAAATTGAATTCATGTAAAGTGACATAGGTTAGGTTCAGATTTTGGATTCTAACTGCATTATTCTGTGAAAATTATATTTTCAGACATTTGTGAAATATAGAATGATAATAACTTTACAATTTATTTATGAAAGGACAGTAAAGATACTATTCTAGCACATAAATATAGAAAGAAAAAGAATTTCATGAATGAATTTTCAGTTACAAGTGCATTAAAATCCCTTTAATTTAATTTTTAATTTTTAATTTTTAATTAATTTTATATTTATTTATATTTTATATATTTTTTATGACCACAAAGTTATTTGTGAATTTTATTTGTTCTTTAGGGGAATTGACTACAAAAGCCCATTTATACTAATGAATATCTGACCAAAAATTGTCTAAACTACTTAGTTTATACCTTTCCTTTTCTTGTGTCAATTATTACTTTAATTTTCATGAACTAAACTTTCTTAACCCTTTGACGATTACAGTAAACTAGCTATAAAATCGTAAAAATATTATTATTTTCGTAATCAGCGACCCTAAAAATAGGTTGAATCTGTCAACAAAATTTGATGACCAACTTTTTTTTGACCAATTTTTTAAGACATTTTTGGCTTGCCATTTTCAATATCTTCAAATGTGAATTAATGTCAAAAAACTTTCTGGAACTGATGCTTGCTTTTAAAATAATTAAAGTTGCGCAATGCAAAATAATCGAAGTTGTTATAACTTTTAATAACATGTTCAGTAATCAGTAACATGAAAGACTGATTCTGTAAAAAAAATTTTATCATAGCTCTATAATTATTTATCCAATTATTCTCGCATTGCACGATTGTTACGTGTCTCTGTGAATCACGACTCGGAATCAAATGCACCGAGAAAAGGCAAAGTCAAGGTCTTCAGCTTGGAAGTTTAAATATCAGATGGTGACTATCTATACAGAACTTGAGAGCAGGTTCTTCGTTAACCACATTAACAAGCATCAACATATCAATTATCAAGACAACAATAAAAATGATTCAGAACTGTTTAAATAAATGAATAAACTTACATCATTAAGAATGTTTTATTGAGATGGAAAATCATTCTTAGAGAATGTAAATTACTGAACTGTATTATAAAAATTATTTACGTTTTCCATAACATATTTAATTTTTCTTTCTCCCTCTTTTTTTCAATTATAACACTTTTGCTGAGATTTGTAGAGAAATACTTTTTGAAAAATTTTGCTTTTAAATTCTATGACATAGAGTTCAATTCTTCAATTAAAAGTGTATTTTCATTCCACTCAGAGACACATCCATTGTATTCAGAAGCTCTCTCTTTCCTATTGAATTACTCACGCCTGCAATAGATTCACAATTGAAGTGGCGAATCGATATTTTTATCGGCTTAGTCGAAACAAGAATACGGCTTTAATTGCAGCCAAACTGATGTAATGTTTTGTTTGGATAGGCGATCAAATTTGCATTTGTATTCACGCTTTGTATATTGTGAATCCAACTCTACGAGCATTAGCAACGTGGACAAACGTGTCCAATATTTCTGTTCTTCTATGTATAATTGCAGTGAACAATATTATGCAATCTGCGGAAATGAGCTCTTCCACCGATACTTGTCAAGACTCAATTACCGATGATCCAATCACGAAATTCACTCTATCTAACATTTCTGTGTAGTTTTCCAATTTACTCAATAATTAACAGTTAAATTAAATAAATATAATTACCGTAAGGAAATTGAAGTTACTATTTAACACGTAATTACATAAATTATTAAAATTACAATAATAAATTTTCAGGTTTAAGCAATCAAGTAAACACCAGCAACGGTCAACAATAGTACCTTAATAACGGTCAGAAACCCTTAGCAACAATGGCACAAAAAAAAGTTGGATTTCCAGTTACATTCTAGTAAAATAAACCACAAAACTAGTAAAATCAACTAGATTTTCAGTTAATTTAACAAAACAAAAACTAGTAATCTCTCTAGCCAACCTACCAACTAGTTAATTTTGCTAATTTTTTTGGCATAATAATAACCCTTATCATAAGTTAATACCAGCTCCTAGCAACAGTCAATAACAACTGATTGCAAGGGTCAATAAAATAACTCATAGAAACGGTCAATAATAACACTTAGCAGCTATCGAAATAAATTATTAAAATTATAATCATAAATTTTCAGGATCAAGCAATCAGAATAAATAGGAGCTGCGGTCAAAAAATATCCTTTGCAAGAGTGTATAACAACTCTCAGAATCAGTCAATAATAACCTTCAGAAATGTTCAATATCAACTTATAACAACAGTCAATAATAAAATTTAGCAATGGTCAATAATAAAATTTAGCAATGGTCAATAATAACTCTTAGCAACAGTCAATAATCAACTTTATAACTAGAATTCCTAGCATCAGTCAATAATAAACTCTAGCAATATTCAATAAAAACCGATAGCAACGGTCAATAACAATTAGCAATGGTCAATAACAAATTCTATATATCAGGAAATAATAAGCTTTAGCAACGGTTAATAACCATTAGCAATGATCAATAACAACTTCTAGCATCATTCAATAATAAACTTTAGCAATGGTCAATAATAACTCTTAACATCAGTCAATAATAAACTTTACGAATGGTCAATAACCCTTAGGAATGGTCAAGTACAACTTCTAAAACCAGTCAATAATAAACTTTAGCAATGGTCAATAACAACCGATAAAGACGGTCAATAATCTTTAACCATGGTCAATAGAGCGATCCGAAATTTTTTTTTTTAATTTTAAAAATGAATGGGGCCTAAAAATTTGTGTACGCTATTAATAGTTTATCCTGAAAATTTGAATCCAATAAAAAGATAATCCAGCTATCGCAAGTGTATTACAGTTTTGAACAGCGAAGAACGTCAAATTTTTTTTATGCCTGATGTATTTATAACTTTTTATTATTTTTATCTACGGGAATTGGTAGCTTATATTATATTGCCAACATATTCTGAGTGATAAAGATAAAGAATTTAATTCAAAGAACTGCATAACTCCACTAAAACTGTCAAAAAATGTCTAAAATTTACGGAATTTGTCAATTTGAAGTGACCTTTTTTGCCAAAAATAGGCTTTAAACTGAGACCAGAAAACTAAAAAAAGATTCATTTGTCACTGAGTTATGATCAAAAATATACACACATGCTTATGCAGAAAAGTCAAAAATGAGAGACGTAATGGTTTTAGTTTTCTGGTTTCATTTTAAAGCCTATATTTTACCGACGAACGTGTGATTTTATTAGATTTTTTAAATGATTTTCCTGGATTTTAGAACACTTCCAAAAGACAAAAATCGTAAATTTTAGACATTTTTGTTCAGTTTTAGTGAAAATATGCAGGTCTTTGAATTAAATTCTTCATCACTTGTTGGCAATAATTTACACTGCAAATTCCCGTAGATAAAAAGTATCAAAAGTTATAAATACATCAAGTATAAAAAAATTTGACGTTCTTTGCTGTTTAAAGTTGCAATACGCTTGCGATAGCTGGATTACTTTTTTTATCGGATTCAAATTTTCAGGATAAACTACTAGTAGTACTCACAAATTTTTAGGCCTGGTTTATTTTTGAAAATCAAAAATAAAATTGTTTCGGCCCACCCTAATGATCAATGATAACTCTTAGCATCAGTCAGTAATAAACTTAAATTGTTTCGGCCCACCCTAATGATCAATGATAACTCTTAGCATCAGTCAATAATAAACTTGAACATTAATGGTCAATAAAAACTTTTAGCATCAGTTAATAATTTAACAATAGTTAATTACAACCCAGTTAATTACATCAGTTAATAGTAAGCTTTAGCAATGGTTAATAACACTTAGCAATGGTCGAATACAACTTTTAGCATCAGCCAAGAGCCGAAAACTAAGGTTGGGAGATTTGCATGTTGACTCAGAGTCATTGATTGTATTGTTTTTTTCAATTCATTATATGATTCTTGGAGATATGTAAATATCTGGTCTGATAAAAAAAAAAAACTATAACAACGGTCAATAACCCCTAGCAACGGTTTAATACAACCCTTAGCAATTATTTCATCCTATCTTACGAAAATCTAAAAAATAAAATAAATATAAAAACTATTATACAAATTCAAGATCCCACTTGGAAATCTACAGTTTGTCCTACAAGAGCATAGCGCGCAAAAGTCGATGAAAATTGAATCATGGTTATAATCCGAAAGAGGAATATCATAACTCTATTGTGCAAGAGGAAAAGTATCATATTATCTTTTATACGATTCGTGTTACATCAAACTTTTTAAGCCAATTTGGACATAAAATAGGACAAAATATTTTCAATTTGCTGCCATTTAAAGCAAAATGACCGGAAGTTGACGAACATTTGTGGGCTTAATCTACATAAAACAAGCTTCAAATTATTCACTTGTGGATTAAAGTAGAACCATTGGTTTTGAAGTACACTGTTAGAAATTTCTATGGCAATTTTCAAAGACGTGAGACTGAAGCTTTATGCAGTTATCGTTTCTGAAATTTCAGTTACAGTTTGGTAAATTTCAGTTACAATTTGGTAAATTTAAGAAAAATGTAGGAAAATTC
>JBAGKK010500013.1:0-14874 GCA_037177015.1 Euceroptres primus | reverse complement strand
TATATAAATATGGAGATTAAAAAAGGCTGAATAAAATAATTAACTTGCATTAAGTATGGGAGCAGATAGTTATAAATAAAAATAATTTGTTTAAACAAGTATTTTTGTTAAATTGCATTAATTATTAACTCACTCTAAGAGAAAAGTGGACAAAGAGTTGAAAATTTCAGAAAAAACCGCATCTTTCTAGCATTATTCAAAGAGATAATAATAAAAATAATAATAAATTATTTAAATAATTATATTTGTTAACTTGAAATAATTATTCCTTGACTCTAATTGAAAAGTGGACAAAAGGTGGAAAATTTTAGAAAAAACCGCAACTTTCTAGCATTATTCTGAGAGAATATTATTGTAAATAATAATAAATTGTTTAACAGATTATTTCTGTTCCCCTCATTGATTCTTGCCTCGCTCTAATTGAAAAGTTGAAAACAAGTTGAAAAATTTGGAAATCCTCGACTTTCTAACTCTATTCTAAGAGAAAATTGCTATAAAAAATAATAAGTTGTTTAAACAATTTATGTAAACACTTAATTATGAATAGAAAGTAGTATTTAATATATGAGAAACAATTTATATTTTGAAAAACCGCAAAAAATAATAATTAAAGCCAAAAACTCGCAAAACCAGGCATCGATTCTTTGATATATTCCTTTTAATTTCCTCAAATTTCAGCATTATATTTGCATTTGTCTTTTAATAAACCCGCTGAATATAAATAAAAAATTGGTTGGTAATTTGTGACATCATTATGTATCAACTACCCTTAAGGGCGTGTGATATGTTATGATGTCACAAATTACCGACGGGGTATATAAAATATTTGGCAATCTTATTTTTAAACAAACAAAGATATCAAGTTGAAACTTAAGAGAATGATAGAAAATATGATAGGGTACATCTGTTATGTGTTATTTTTTCATAATTTTGAAAAAAAATTTTTTCAAAATACTTTTTTTTTTAAATTTTGAAAAAATAACGCATAACAGATGTGCCCTATCATATTTTCTGTCATTCTCTTAAGTTTCAACTTGATATCTTTGTTTGTTTAAAAATAGGATTGCCGAATATATTATATACCTCGTCGGTAATTCATGACATCATAACGTATCACACCCCCTTAATGAAGTAAAAATTAGTCTTGAAATTTTGATCGATTAACAAGAGAAATCTGAAAGCTATTAAATTCAAAGAAGAAAAAAGAACATTTTAATGATAGATTAAGTCTATTCATTAGCAGAAAAATTTTACTCATGAAGTCTTCCTGAGTAAGCACAGTTTTGATGAAATGAAAAGAAATTAATTTATAATATTAATTAATATTATTAGAGAGCGGATTACACTGGGTATGAAATCGGCTACGAATCGTCTGCGAAAAAAGAAAGTGGTGTGGAAAGGGAAAAAGCGAGTAGAAAGATTTGAATTTACAAGTCTTTCGGGTCGTTTTTGCCCCTTCCCCACCTCCACGGGCAGTGCTTCTTTTTTCGCAGACGATTCGTAGCCAATTTCATACCCAGTCTAGTCCGCTTTCTAAATATTATTAATATTCATTTATAAATATTCATGGAATTTGGTATCAGTTTTAAAAGTGTGTTTACATAATAATAATATGCATTATGTAATCAACGAAAAAATAAGCTTGTCAGTTTCTCGTTCATATTAATAATTAATATATTTTAAAGTTAATGTAAACATTCGATATACGACAAAATAAGCCTGAAAAGGAATATCAGCTGTGTAAGGAACCTTTATTGAATAAATAAATGTATTAACAATGGCTAATGGATTCATATTTTCTTCACAAAACAGCCGTCAAAACCCACGTATTCGGCCTAATTAACTGTGCGTTAAGTACATATAGATTCACATATCTGCCTTTCATGATGTATACGCCTACCCTTGCACTTGACACATTAAGCTTCGTGTATACAGAAGTCAGGCGCAAGTCTGCACCAGCTGTTGAAATTGAAAATATGTCGAATATTTTAATGAAAAATGAACTTTAGGAACTTTATATCAGAGCTCTCGCTTCAAGTTAGTTCAATCAGAGTATTTTCTACTCATTATATTACAAAATATGTCAAAGGTTTTATTAAATTTACCACTTACAGATAAAATTTGTCACAACGTAAAAAGTGCTTTGACTAAAAGTGACTTTGCATTAGGGTGGTTCAATTTTTTTTTTTAATTTTCATGCTCTCACTCCCCAGATTTGTTTGGATCTCAAAAAAAGTAAGCACGTATTTTTTATTTGGAAATCAATTGATATTTAGTTTTACGTGTATTTCTCATGGAAATAAATACGTTTTTGCAAATTTGTGATGGAATCACAACTTTGACCGCTTCAAAATTTTGAATTTTTTTTCGCTTAAAGTACTCTTTATAATATTAAAATCATATTTTATTAGTTAGGAAACGATATCGAAAGTGAAAGGGCAATTTTCGAGCTATAGAAGTAGAAGCAAACTACAGCGTGCTAATAGTAAAACTTTATTTCTCGAAACAGCATTTTCAAAATCGGTAGGCACTCTAGCTCCGCCAGTTTTCAATCAATCTACTTGAATATTTTTGTAATTTAATCGTGACATATTTTTCTAGTGAAAAATGTAGGATTTTTTTAAAAATATTGATATCTCGATTTTCTGTGTAACTTTAAGTAACGAAATTTTTGGTTGAAAATTTATTATTTACTTTGAATCAATGCCATTTCATTAAAAATGCATATTTTTTAAAACGGTTACGTATTTCACTAGTTTCTGGAATAAAAAAGCTATTTTTCGTTTGTTTTATTGTTCTAGGTCACATCTAGGTTGAGTTATCGTGCCTACTGTTTGACCCTCTTTTTTTGAAGCGCTCCTGATCATCAGCTGTCAAGCCACCGTTTTTTAATATATCAACAAAAAATAGCAATTTCTGTTTTAATATATATATATATATATATATATATATATATATATATCTATAAAATATCAATGTACTTGGATGTTCATAAACACTTTGCATTTTAAAAAAATAAATTCCCGAAAAAGCCTTAAATTTCGGGGGGTCAAAGTTGTGTTACCCCTTAATATTAGATGCTCTAATATCATATGTACATTTTCTTACATACTTTTCTTGAGAATTAATCGCTAAATACGAATCAATAATTACTTTCTGAATTCAGTCCCCATAAACTACTTTTATAGGTCCCCAAGAAAACCCCATGAGTATAAAAATGAGATATCGTGTATTATTTAAACAAATTATTTCTGTTTATAACTATCGTTTCTTAGAATAAAGCTAGAAATGTGCGGTTTTTTTACATTCTTCAGCTTTTCTTCCACTCCTAAGTCATAATGAGATAATAATTACTGAAAATTGACCAAATTAATTGTTTAAATAATTAATTGTTATTTATATCGATCTTCTCTTAGAATAAAACTAGAAAATTGCGGTTTTTTCTACATTCTCCTACTTTTCATCGACTCTCTAGTTATAATGAGATAATAGTTATTGAAGATTGACAAAATTAGTTGTTTAAATAATTAATTGTTGTTTATAACAATCTTCTTTTAGAATAAATCTAAAAAAATGCGGTTTTTTCAACATTCTTCAACTTTTTTTGACTCTCTGGTTAAAATGAGTTAATAATTAAAGAGAGTTAACAAAAGTAATTGTTTAAACAATTAATTATTGTTTGAAACGATCTTCTCTTAGGATAAAGCTAGAAAATTGCGTTTTTTCTACATTCTTCAACTTTTTTTCGACTCTCTACTTACGATGAAATAAAAATTATTTAAAAGTGACAAATGTAATTTTTTAAACAATTAATTATTATTTCTAACAATCCTCTCTTAGAATAAAGCTAGAGATTTGCGGTTTTTTTCTGTATTCTTCAACTTTTCTTCGACTCTCTAGTTTTAATGAGATAATAATTCATTAAAATTAACAAAAATAATTGTTTAAACAACTAATTATTATTTATAACAATCTTTTCTGAAAATGAAGCTAGAAAATTGCGGCTTTTTCTACATTCTTCAACTTTCTTTCGACTTTTTAGTTATCAAGAAATAATAACCAATAAACATGAACAAAATTCATTTTTCAAATTGTATATTATTATCTATAATTATACTTTTTTGAGAATTAATACAGGAACTAGCGGTTTTTTTTTAAATTTTAAACTTTACTCAGGCTTTTTAGTTATGAACGTATTAATAATAAATAAATACCAAAAAAATCTTTGTTTAAAAAGCTTTGCATTATTTTTTTCTCAATTAAGTATTCTTATTATTAAAACAATGATTCTTGTGGGTTTAATTATTTGATTATCCATATCTAAAAAGTCGAAAAAAAGTTGAAGAATGTTGAAAAATCACAATTTTCTAGGTTTATTCTAAGAGAAGATCGTTAAAAACAACAATTAATTGGTAAAACAATAACTTTTGTTAACTTTTAATGATTATTGTCTCATTATAATTAGAAAGTTGAAGAAAATTTGAAGAATGTAGAAAAAACCGCAATTTGTTAGCTTTAAACTAAGAAAAGATAGTTATAAACAATAATAAATTGTTTAAACAATGTTTAAACCATCAATATACATTTGAAAAGTAATATTTTACTTATTAAAAACAAGTTTTGGAACAAACTACCAACAAAATAAGATTAAACGCCAAAAATACGCGATATGTCATTTTTGCACTTATGGGGTCTTTTAGGAGCTGTAAAAGTGTTTCATGGGATTAAATTCAAAATTTATGATTGATTTGTATACAGAGATTAATTTTCAAGAATAGTATGCAATAAAATGTAAGATACATTTAATATTAATGATTCTATCACAATTTTACAAAAACGTCTTTTTTCCCAAGGAAATACGAGTAAAACTTTATGGGCTTTGAGCAACCTCTAAATATCAATTGACATCAACATAAAAAAATACCGGTTTATTTTTCTTGGGATTCGAAAAAGTCTGGGGTTGAGAGCATGAAAATTTAAAAAAAATTTGGAATACATTTTTGGACCACCCTACTTTGCTTGTATGTAAATTATGTATAAGGGTGAAAATAAAAAAATCGTCAATATTCACCTAATAATTTTTGTGGAAAAAAATATTTCAAATTTGATTAAAATACATTTTTTCTGTTAGTATGTACCTAAAATATGACGAAAATAGTAGAAAACAAGATCAAGAAACGTATTTAGAATTTATTTATGGACTTTTTTAAACCCTTTTAACCAATATTTCACAATCTAAAGCCTTAAAAATACATAAATGGACAATAGAGAACGAATTAAATATATATTTGAACATTAATTGTAAATCAATAATATTGTAATTACATTGAATGATATATAACATGAATTTTCTGAAAAGAATTTTTTCTATTTTCGTTAACCTATTTGAAAATTATTATTCTTTTCAAACAAAACAACTAACTTCATTCAAGATATCATAAAATGGTCGTAGAACACGATGACAATAAATCAATGAAAAGGAATTTTTTTTAAAAGTCTTACCTTGTAAAAAGTGCATTTATATATCTAGAAACAAATGCGGGACACGATGACATTACAAAGGTGTACGGTTTTCGAAATTTTGTGAAATTTGTTAATTGCTGATTTTATTTACATTTTTGACAGATTTTCACATAAGTATATTGTAAAATTGACGTCAAAATTCACTTGTTGGATGTTTTAAATAGAAAAGTACTATTTTTATTTAAAAATCCGACGAAATGTGTCTTTCGACACGATGACCAAAACTGAAATTCAAATCTGGGGACAAATCAAAAGCTATTCGTTTCTTGAAATTGAAATTAATCAAACGATTATTAACTTCTTTTTTTTATCTTTAGGAGTAATAGAGAAAAGGTGTATCCCAGAAAAGCATCCAATTTTACTCTAAAAGACTGCAAAAAGGCTTTCGAATACTTATAAATATAATCAGGGACAAGAGACACGATGAAATTTTTAGATATTTGAAAAATTTTACGTGTATTTTACGTGTATATGGATAAATGTAAGCATGGGATATTGTAGAGTGGCTTGCGAGCCAAAAAATCCTTATATTAAAAACAGGATATTTTTAAGAATAAGAGCGTAATTTTCGCGGGACACATTTTCGTCGATTTTTTTATTTTCGCCCATAAATCTGAATCAGGTAAATTTAACTAATTGTCAGAGTTGTGCAAAAAGACTTGGGCAGTAGTTTTGATGATGTTGAAGATATCTGCAGTGTTCTTCTAAGTATTTTATATTTTCCCATTAAATGGTTCATTTAATTGGCCTGGGCAAGAATTATTATTATTCTATTATAGATAATATTCATACATATAATTCTAGTGTATTACTGCATGTGACACATGTGACCTGTCAGGGGCTTACCAGAAGCTGCGTTCTGAGATTTCAAATTGTATATCTCTCTGTGAAGATTACATATTCTGTGAACTGAATATTCATGATTAATATAGACACGTTACAACTACGATAAGCCCTGCTGTACTCTCTATGAATATTTAAGTGCACCTCTTTCTTCGCCAATCGTGTTTTTATGAAGATAAGAAGATTACCTTGCAACATATTCTTGGAAGTTTCAAAATGCCATTTAAAAAGACATTTGGCAAAAATTCAAGTCTGAAAATTGATTTTTGTAGCAAAGTGACTGCATACGGACAGTATTTTCGAATCTGTTGATGAGACGTAGAAAAACTCTTTGTTTTTTAAAATATATTTTTATGATTCATGATTCTCTGATTTATAATTGATAATTGCAATTACGACAAATTGCAGATCAGCCTCTTATTAAATTCATCCATCCATAAATCTCCAAACAAAGAAGCAGTTTCACTCGACGTTGTTCCGATAATCGAGACACGTACACCCACATTATATGCGATTATATATAGATATATGCACCTTGTACCTGTAGATATATTAAATGCCATGTTCGAAAGCGATTTCGACGGCTCTCGTGTCTACCTAACTATGCAAAGGAAGGAGATCGCGATTTTGGAATTTGCACCCTCATAGAATTTAGTGATCAGATATTAGAAAACTCGTATTGGAAATTATATGAATTATTCAAAGTATTTCCTCATTAAAGGATAATTATGCTTAGACTAAGTACAAAATTGACTTATGAAGTCTCTAATAAATATATTCTACAGCTAAACTAGCAGAATTTAAAATGTTATTCTAATTTGAAGTATTTTCATTCATAAAAGTTAAAGTTTGCAAGCAGAGCAATTTCACACGAGTTTTTGGCTATTCTGCATTTTTCAAGCAATATCTGCTTTATTGGGAATTATACTTCACTCTTCATAAAAAAAAAACGAAAGAGAGTGTGTTTCTCGTTTGTCACTATTCGTGTTATGTTTCCTATTAGGTACCAAAGCACGTAGCTACATTCTTTCTGCCAAGTCTAGCCTGATACTTTCATCCCGTGAAATTGTATTGGGGCGACCCAAACAGCAACTTGCCATAAATGGAAAATACTGTATGCAATCGAGGAAAGGAAAAAGCACATGAAAAGGAAACGAAATAATTCGAACCATTGAATCAGTTTTTTTTCATACTCAGATAGAACGACTCTTTTAACGAAGTTATTTTCGTTTCAGTATACATTGTATACTGTATATATGAATCTATATATTCAGTATGGATTTAACCTATTTTCATCTAAGCTATAAACAATTTTCCCTTCATTATACAATACCAACAAAATTTTACATGATTTTCATCTCTTTATGCAACTCGGAAATTCAATATGTAAATTTTCAAATTGCATAACTCAATTTGTTAACATAATCCAAATAGTAGCAAGGGTTGGGGTAATATTTACCCTGTAAGTTTAACACTATTCATTATTTCATTTGGTAAATTCCTTTCATTTTTATTATGTATTTTATCAAAAATTTTCGGAATTTGTAACTTTTTCATTCATATCAGAGAGATTTAAAATTTGAAGTAAATGTTACAAATAAAAATAACCCAGATAAGCTTCCCCCTATCTCAAATTCATAGAAAGATGTGAATGACATTCGAGAGGTTCGACAAATATGCAGATATGACATCAGCAAACTTTCACAGAAGAAATCGACATATCGACAATATCTTTTACAGATTTCACCTCAATTCCTAAAGGTGAGATTCGAAAGTACCTGTTTGGCTGGAAGCCATCAAAGGTGATAATTGTGAAAATGATTGTCACTGGAAATATTTATCTACTTATATTATAATTTCCTTATTCAATAAATAGATGTAAAATATTCTTTAAAGCTTTCAAAATAACTCTGTCATTACAAAGAACTCTATAAACTTTATACTAAAATATGTGTTCAATATTTTTATTAATAAAAACTCATAGAAATAATTGAGTTTGATATTATTTTCATTAATCAATATTTTTCATTTTTCAGAGACGGCTGAAAATTTTCACATGGAGAGAGAACAAAGAAATTTTTTTAAAATGAATTCTCCGCATATTTCACAGGAGATTTTTTGTGAATTCTCTACGAACTCGCGAATTTGGAGTGGTTAACCCCTCGGATATTTTTTTTCCTCAGGAAATGAAACATCCTAGTGCTATACATAATTCATATAACATAATACATTTTTCTCTCGCCCATTCTATTTCTCTCAGGTATAGTATTGCGGTTTAGGATAGAATGTAAAACTTTAGGAGCCAGCAGAGTTTAAACCTCAAAGAATGCCCTTATGAATAATATGCATTAATTGTCTATTACTTTCCAGGAATTTTACACAGAATGCTTTATACCCTGACGCTAATAGGCTTATTGGCTTCTGGTATTTTGTATAGGTCACATCTGCTTCGTAATAAAGCGCTTAGTCCAGAAAAAGGCGCAATAAAAAGGTCAGTAGGTATATAGAGAGATACGTAGGCATGTACGACAATACGTATGTCGGAAATTGAAAATGCTTTACATACCGCACGACGAACTGAGCAAGAGGATTTTGGAAACGTGCATCGCTAACACCGTCCACAAGTGAATTTCAGTACGAACTCATCGCCAAACCGTTTCGTTGGATTACAGTGCTGGAAATTATCATCATTATTTATCCCCAGCAAAATGGATTTAGGATATTTTATATTGCTGTGTCTATAATTTCCAGATTCATTTGATAATTCGGAAAGATCTAAAGCCTAATTTTATTATTATTACGGAAATGATGTAAAGTTTGATACTATTAATAATGTTAGAGTACGAATTATTCGTATACAATGTACATATTGCCTAAAATGTAGATGATTGTTTTTTAATGCGTGTGAAATGGTAATTATATTTTAATACCTGTAATTAATTGTAGTAGCAAATGCATAATTTTATGTTTTATAGTTGACTATTTGAGTTTTGCAGATACATCATGTAAAAGTTATCATTGCTCTTCATCTCGAAAATATTGTAATTGTAATTGCGATGGATATACATAATATACTCTCTAAATCTGAATCAGTCAAAATTTTCACTGATTTCATTCAGTGACCCATTTCTAGTTAATTTATCAGTGATTTTTGACTGAATTTCAGTCAATTTCACTGAAATTCAGTCAAAATTCACTTGATGAATTAGCTCGAAATGGTTCACTGAATGAAATCAGTAAAAATTTTCACTGATTCAGATTTAGTGAGTAGGAAGTGAATTCCTGAACTAATTAAACGCTCTTATTTTAACAAATTTTTTTATAAACCTATTCAACAATAAATTGACTGTATTTTATTTCGTCTATATTATTTTCATAAATAAGAAAAGCATAATTAACTTTATGAAGTGATTTTACATATAAAATTTAAGTTTAAGCTTCAATTTCAGGATCGTAAAATGAGGACACCATCGCTTCATATCTACACATCTCTTTCAGTTTTATGGCTCTATTAGAGGTTCCTGTATTTAATTTCATTACCTCAATTCGAGGTGCTTTTGGGTTATTACGTTAAAATTTTCTTTTGAAATGCTGTTTCAAATGCTTAACGCATTAATTTTTATATAGAAAACCTATTAAATTCTGTTCAACAGTCCATATTTCCTCTTTTATAGTTTAGTGAAGCTGGAATGGAGAGGCTTGCTTGTGAATTAGTGAATTTCGTTCATTCACTTTCAGCAAATATTTGCTGGTTATGTTATAGCATATAGCATATCACTCTGTTCAAATCATTAAATATGAATCCGGTTCCTGATTAGGAAGCTCTATTAATTGACATGTAAAGCTGTCAATTAAACTCCTGGCTATTAAATATTTGTTCATAGTCACTAATTTTGGTGCACATGAATATTTATATGATAAATGAAAGTGCACAGTCTTTCAAAAAAGCATCAGAAGAAAAGTTATCCCTTTCTCCGACATTTTAAAGACGCATCTTAATGATTGAGAGAAGTTTTCTATTCGGATATGTGTTGACAAATATGTAGAAAAGAAAAAATAATAATAAGGTAAAACTTGAAAAAGTTTTTGGACACCTTAAAAATATATTTTCCTGAAAACAATATATTATATGACTTTCAATTTGTAATCGGAATTGATACCACACAGTAAAAAATACGTGGAAAATCACACATTTCGTTGCATCAGGATATAGAATTAGCTTGATTTATCATTGTTCACGAAGGTAGTAGCACTGAAACATGGTAAAATTGAATTGAAATGTGGATATTATTCCTGGAAAATTGTAGTATTTTGAAAAAATTCATATTTTCACAACATTTTTGTTTTTAGGGCTTTTTTCCGGAAACCCTCATAACGAAGAGAGGATGTCTGTTCGTTCGTCGTTTACCATTCTTAGTTTCTACAATATTTTTGGTAGAGGGTTGACCTTTGGCATGAATATTTAAGTTCTATAGTGTATTTGACGAAAAATATTTAGAACCAGTACAATGTTGTAAGGGCTAAAAATAACAACACTGTAAAAGCCGTTGCTAGCATGATCAAAATAAATTGGGATAAACCAGGATAAACAGGGAAAATCTGGAACCAACTGGAAGGATATATCATAAACATTTTCAAGTATTTTCGAGTTTCAAATTTCGAGTTATTTGCATACGTCTATAAAATCAATATTATATTAAATTAAATTTAATTCCTTCAGTGGCAGCAGAATTTCAATATTTGACTTTGATTCTGTGTAATGTTGATACCAACAAACGGATTTAGATACGGAATACATGTATCTTTATAGAAAGTAGTAATTGCAGGGAACAGCGGTTCAATGTTTCAATTTTTGAGAAAATAGGGAATTTCCTTTTCGAAAGAAGAGGGAATTATTTTTTTTAATTCCAAGAAAGCCAATAAAAGTAAATAAATACAAAATTTTTATAAGAAAACTCAAATTTCATTAACAAATAAAATTATACTGACTGCAACTAAACCAGCAATTAAATAATAAAAATTTTAATGACACGTTGGAGATTACGAAAGAGGGAAATTCCGACAGCAAATACTTCTGAACAAAAAATTTGTCGAATAAAAATTAACCACACATAAAAATTTTTGGCTAACAAAATTGCTGACAAAAATTTCTGAATTATGAAATTACCAAAATTTTAAATTTTTAATAAATCAAATTTCCGGAATGAGGCTGCCAAAATTCTTCAGAATATTAAAAATTCCTCAAAACGCGTTTTGGAATGTCAGAAGTTTCTATTTATTATAATTCCTGGAAAATTAATCGGAGCTTTAAATGAAAGAAGGGGAAAAGAGAGAAAATTCTCGAAAATAAGGATTTGAGGGATCTTGAGAAAAATAGAGGGAAAAAGCGGGAAAGAGGAAATAGGGAAAAAAGGAGACTAGGGTGCTGACTATGATCCCTGAGTAATAAAAATTTTCATCTAGATATAACCTTCTATTTTTGCTAATAATTGGTGTTATAAGAAAGGATAGAAAATAAAAAAAAGTGCTCAGTATTGCGTGAAGGCTACTGAAATTGTTAAACCAAATTGGTTTCAGAAATTAGTTTGTGTATAAAGATTGACATTTGTAGACACACTGATGGCGTTTTGAGAGTATGTCTGACTAAAATCGTATTATACTACTGAAAAAATAAGTGAAACAAATTGCAACTGTGAATATATCCTACAGAAAATAGTTTAAACAAAAATATTAAAACAATAATGATTTGTAATCAATCTGATGATGCTTTTAAAAACGTCTGACTAAAATCGACTTATACTACTTAAATACAAGTGAAACAACTTGAAGTAGCAAACGTAATGATTTGTAATCGCAATATACGCTTACAGAGAATAGTTTCTCCATAAATATTGCAACATTAATTATTTGTAATCAGTCTGATTTTGTTATGAGAATATTTGACTATAATATTCTTTTACTACTGACCGAATTCATTTCAAATCGGGCAGGCTGTATCGTTTCCGGATGAAATATGTTGTTTTATGTTGTTTTCCAAAGGAATTTAGACGATACGTATTTGACCGATTTAATGAAACAATTTTCTGACAAAGTTTTATGTATTTGAACTTTTAAAGGTGGTAAACGCAGTTTATCAAAAATTAGTCCAAATTTTTTTAAAAGTATTTTTGTTTCCAAAGTAATGTGGGTGTTTGACTTTATCTTTTTGATTCTGATAGATCTTTTCGTTGTTTTTCGGAATTCGTCGGATAACTTCAAAAATTTTCAAAATTGACAAAATAGCGACGGTTTTTCTGAAAATTTTAAAACTCAATTTTCTCAAAAACGCCAGCGTTTTTATTTTTCTTAATTTTTTTCTATGTTGGTACTAACATAGTGAATATATCCTAAATGAGTTTATCTAGTGCCCACGCCTTACAAAGAAGAAAGAAATTTTTTCTTTCTGAAAAATGAAAATTAGCATTTTTGGCCAAAATAAGACGAAATATAAAAAAAGTTCTTCGTCCTAAAAAGTTCTAAAGAGAAGTTCGTGACACTTTTTTCTACTTTGCGCTACATTCAATATTTTGATGAAATATAAATGAAATCGGTGAAAATTGTGTATCACTGAAAATAATACTATTTTATTAACTCATCAAAAATAATAGAGAATGAAAATCAACAAGTCGAATATAACGCAAGATAGAAAAAGTATCAAGAGACTTTTTTTATATCTTTTCAGGGCGAATAACTTAGAGATGAATAACGGGAATTTCCATATTTTTCAAAAATATCGTCAAATGTCATTAAAACTTCGAACATGGTACTTATCATAATGAGACGAAACTTTACTCGAACGAGATTCTCTTTCTCGTCTCGACTCGTTTTCGAGATTACAGATTTTCGATCTCCATCAAGTTTTGGTCTCAACTGATTATGTTTCGAGCAAATCACGTTTTTTCCGAAAAATTCTCGTTATGCATCACTAGAATAACTTTTATCATTTTACTTTTTTTTATCTCGTTTTATTTTGGCAGAAAATGCGAGTTGTCATTTTTCAGAAAGAAAAAAGTTCTTTCTCCTTTCTAAAGCGCGGGGACAAGATAAATTCTTTTGGGGTATATTTATCATATTAGTACCAACTAAGAAAAAAATTAATTAAAATAAAAATGTTGGGATTTTTGAGAAGATTGAGTTTCAAAATTTTCAGAAAAACCGCCGCATTTTGTCAATTTTTGAAATTTTTGAAATTTTCCGACGAATTCCGGAAAAAACGAAAAGATCTATCTGAATCAAAGAGAGAAAGTCAAATACCTATATCACTTTGGAAACTGAAATATTTTTTAAAAATTTGATTAATTTTTGATAAACTGCATCACCAGCTTTAAAAGTTCAAATAGTGCTGCAATCCGACACGAGAATTGCTCGATCGATCTTGGTCGTTTTCGAAACATATTCTGAAGCCAACTTCTCGTGCATTTATTTGTTTCCAATCATATCGTCCCATGTCAAAATTCCGATCAATTCCAAACGATAATATCGGAACTGTTATACATAATAAAAATGACTTTGCAGAGTTTTGTAAAAATTAATTTAATATACAACTTTCAAAATGGAAAGCGATTCGATAGAGCAGATTCTCCCTTCTGGAGAGTCATCAAAGAAGAGATCAACATCAAAATATTGTTTTTAATATAAATAGCTTAAAATAGACACGATTCAACATTTAAATTAATTTAAAATTTTTACTGATAAATTTTTTTAATCAGTTTTTTTTTCATTTTTTATCATTTTTTAATCAGATTTAACTGCAAACTAAAAATAAATTTTAATTTAGGTAAAATTTATAATATGCATGATTAAATATATAATGTTATGAAAATTTTATACAAAATTGCATGTGTGTACATTAGCGGATGTATTAATTGAAGTTGGAGCTTAAGTTAAAACTTCCTTAAGGGAAGTTTATTTCCTTAAATATAATTAATAATTATTTTAAGTATGAAAATATCCTCGACTACAAAATAAAAAACAAGCAACTAAACGAAATAAAATTAAATATTTAGAGCATAATTTCTCAAGTGGACTAGAGCCGAGCGAATCGAAAAAAAGTTTTCTTTCCGGAGTTCTAAAGCGAAAAAATTTCATTTGGTTAAGTCACAAATACTCCCCTAAATTTTTCTAAAATAAAAGTCTTCTGTTTCCGCATTGTACATAAAGCTAAAAATTACAAAACGCGACAAAATTCTAAAAGGAAAAATCCTCAGCTTTCTTTAAAGATTAAACAATATTTTTTTAAACTGTCAAAATTGGAAAAAAGTCAATTTTAACTTTTGTTCTAAATAAGATAGTATCCGAAAAGTGTCAAAAAATGCCACCCCACTTCCCCTCGGCAAATATGTGACCTAAGTGCAAATTTTTTTTCTCTAGAAATTATAATCCAATAGAACTACACTTTGTCCAAGTTCCAGTTCGATTAGAAAACTTTATTTTTTGAGAGGGTACACTTGAGAAATTATTCCTCATATT
>JBAGKK010500002.1:0-14875 GCA_037177015.1 Euceroptres primus | reverse complement strand
CAAATTAAATTAATAAACCAGCGTTACTCATATCTCCAAAAAAATTCTTGAAAATATGCCTCTAAATTCGCCTCTAACCCCACCCCCCTTAATCCATTAACTCCAGTCGGTGCCCATCATCGCTAACCCCGCAATAAACGATACCATTACCACTCTCCATGCAATTTCGGCACGTCCGAGTTGCTTTGAGACCCGGGTACGTTCAAGTCACACCATTTGTGACGGGCAAGGACTCGCCGAGGAGCCCAACTCTCGGATGATGGCGTGCAATCGAAGACTGCCTGATAAACAAAATAACTGGTTGGCGCAGTGTGCACTAAATCCACACAAGGGTCCGAAGCACCTGGGAAAAAAGTTTACGATGATATGTTTGAACCATAAATACACTAAATCCACACACCCTTAGGACCCACTACTTGGACATCGCCAAGAAATACAGCCCTTTGGAGAAAATGTCACCAGTTTTGCAGATCAAAATAACATTGGCGAAGGACCTAAGTAGTCTACAAGGAAAACATCCATTACGGAATGAAGTAATCGCTGAAAAAAATTTTATTTTTGAAAGTTGCTGGGCTTTAAAGGATCGAGCTCGTTCAAAAACATCCCAAGAGGGCTCCAATCTCACCGCTGTCACCAACTGTGACGTCCTACCAATTACCAAATCCAAGATGGTTGCGAAACCTTCGCTGATTGGTTGATTTGATTCACGTGACCAGCGTTGATTGCAAGTGTAAAAAAAGACGTATGTAATTGAATTTTATTGACTCTACACACGTAAAATCTGGCAAAGAAGTATGTGGCATTATAAATTCATAACTAACTTCTGTTTAAAAAAAAACAAAAAAGAGAAAAAAAGTCGGGTACGCATTTAAAAATGCACTTTAAGTTATAAAACCAGATTTTGTCAAACTTCAAAATTACAAAGTCTTTAAATACTCTACTAAAAAAGAAACAGTTTTTTTTTGCGTATATAACTGTCGGTGTCAAAAACTGAATCAAGGTCAATTTGAGGAACAACCCAAGTAAACCCACATACATGTAAACAAAAACAGACAAAAGAAGAATGGTTATTGGGGTTTGGCGATTCGTGGAATGAATTTGAAAAAAGCCAAAGCAACAGGAAAAGGAAATAGAATTCTCTTCCTCGAAAGAGAATTCTATTCATGATCACAAAGAAAGAGATTTCAATAATTCGTTAGGATCATAAGAGTTATTCACAGGTTTTCAGTCTGAGAAAAAATACGTTAAGGAGAATGTTAAGTATCAATCTGATGATAATCATAATTCGAGAGAAAAGAATGATAATCCTTCAGAAAAAGATGATCATCTTAATTCTGAAGAAAATCATCATAATCATGATGAGCATGACGAAAATAATCTTAATCCTCAACAAAAAGATGATCATCTTCTTGTTGTTGAGGATTAAGATTAAATACGTGACAAAAGGATAATTTTTCTTACACCCAAGCACCTTTTAATATGATTTACGAATAAAATATAAACAATTTATGAAATGCAACATAAAAAATCAACGCTAAATAGATCAAGATAGATTAAAAAGATTAAAATATGCCCGCAACTCGATTCAAACGAAAGTCAATGGATTGACCCACTACATAAAAGGTTTTTATTATTTTTTAAAGCATTGAAACGCGGAATCTTGAATTGTGAATTTTTCTCGTGATAAGCAACCTTTGAAAGGCATTTCCCGCATCTCTCCTCGATTCTGTCTTTATGTGATAAAGTGCTCCTTGGCAGGAGCACGAGATTGACTCACGTCTTTATAAGATAAATATCTTAATTTATATACCTAAATAGTAGATCAAATTACTAGGATCGGCGTACAATAAAAGCATGTATAAATCAGTAAACATTCTGTTTTGTGCTTCTTAGAGATCATACACGGTACAATATACAAAGTAGTATAAAATGAAAAAAAGATTTAATAAAGATTTGTAGTACTTAATCCTCAATCATCAGTTTATCACGAAGGGTTCTCTCCTCGAGAGTACCGTTTCCAATGATTTTCGAAATGCTTCTTTTTTAAAATTTTAATAAAAATAGTCACTGAAAAGCTTTGTCAAGCAGTTTTATAAAAACACTTTTGAGTAAAGAGGTAAAATATAAATTCTAGGAATAGGGTTGATTTTATCAACATAATAACGTTCGACACCTCCTCCAATTGTCTCTATTCGCAGAAAGCGATTCCTCCTTGTTAAAATCGTTTTCGTGACAAAACGAGTCTCAAAATTCCATTTTGTGCTTTGTGTTCGTGAATTTTTGGAGGTCTAGTTGATCATTGGAAAGAGATATCTAGGAGAGGTTCACCCCAATGCCTTAGTGTCTTAAACAAACCGAGACACCAGGACATAATTATTTTATTCTACAGATTAGTCGTGCGAAGTTGAATAAACTCGCATGACGGGAGTATGAACTCTGGTCTTAGCGGTGCTCTAACCTAAAGTGGGCTTCCACGCAGGAGTCTGATATTTCCATGTCCGAATTATCTGCAAGTCTCTGTAGGTCTTCTATATCCAGAGGACCGAGATCCTGCCTGAGGGCGTTGAGAGGATCCTGCCGGAGAGAATCGTCCGTACTAAACAGGTCAGGACTAAAGGACTCCACTATCGAAGGCACTAGGTCCTTCGTGAAGTCCGAGTTGCTTAGGTCGCCAGTGCCCAGCGAACAATCTGGAAATTAATATTCAGAGTGGATTATTTAATTTCTCGAGGCAATATAGAGTTCGTTGTTAGAAGGTTGCGAATTTTAAGTCTCAATCGTTTTCGTCATTTCCAGTGATTAAACAATTTTTCTTTTACACAGCCGCCGGAAATTATAGACATCTAATTTTCACCAGATCTTTAAGTTCTGCTAATCTTGATAATAAGAAGTAAAAGATTATTATTATTACCTGTAAGAGTGATTGTTGGTGTATTTGGTGTTTGAGGCGTCAATTGCTGAGTCGTCGTTGGTGTTCTAGGTCGGTACCCCATTTGCTGAAGCGCAGTCGTACTGAAGAATCCAGTATCTCCACCACCGAGATCACCACTGACATTTTGATAAACGTCGGTAGTGTCATTCTAAGAAATAATAAAAAATTTCAATATTTTTTCGCAATTGAACTTGTTGATAAAGAACATTTTCCAAATTTTATAAGCCAAAGGCCATTCAATCGATCTCAGTGAAACCGACTGAAAATACCCTCATTGATTTCTTAAGTCACTTTTGTCAAAAAGTGGAAATTCGATATTTTTGCAATAGTTGTTTATTTTTTTAAGTTTACTATTATTTTTAACTGATGCTGACGACCAGCAAACGTTGATTTGTAACGCGTATCAAATATCCCCACCAAAAAATGGAGAAAATTTTTTATTATCGAGAAAGCCCTCATTGATTTCTTAAGCCATTTTTACCAAAAAATGGAAATTTAGTTGTTGCTTTTTTCTAAGTTTACTGGTATTTTTAATTGATCCTGCTGACCAACAAAATTGATTTGTAACAAGGAGACGCGTATCAAACATCTCCACCAACGAATGGGGAAAATTTTTTATTATTGAGAAAGCACTTATTGATTTCTTAAGGCAATTTTTCCAAAAAGTGTAAATTTGGGATTTTTGCAACAGTTGTTGCTTTTTTCTAAGCAACAACTTTTTTTTTGTTACTGGTATTTTTAATTGATGCTGCCGACAAGCAAACGTTGATTTGTAGCAAGGAGACGCGTATCAAACATCCCCACCAAAGAAGGGGGGAAATTTTTAAATATTGAGAAAGCCCTGATTAGTTTCATTAGCCACTTTTTTCTTAAAGAGAAAATTTGGCATTTTTCCAAAAAGTGAAAGAATTCAATTTCAATTAATTATAAATACTTATAAAATACTCACCTTTTCATGAAAATAAAATTTAAAAAGCTAAGAAAATTATATCCATAAAAAAATATTACATACCTGCGAGTAATTGGAAATGTGATTTGGAGATCCAATATAGGTTCCCATTGTCGTGGACGTCCCTGACGGCGAGGAATCAAGCTGTGAGAACGGAATAAAAAGGTTTGATTATTTTTCTCCGGATTCTGAGTGTAGTAAAACTCTGAAGAAGTTCCGCAAAAGAAAGATATAATTGTGGTCATAGGTCGCATTTATTTACTGCGCATAAGTCAGGATTTCTCATCGACGATGATTTTCTGCAATACGAGTGGGTGGTTTCTCGAATGGGCCCGTCGCTTTCAGCTTTCCTCTTTCTACTTCTCATTTCTTTTCATTTCTTTCAAGTCTTTTAAAGTATTTTTTATTTGATGGTCACTTGCTGGGACCCTTGATGAAGTTGAAATAAACATTAAAAGCATATGTCGAGGACTTAAGCCACCATCGTATTACAGAATACCTAACAAATGAGAGATATGGAGCACCTCTTGAAAGAACCAACCAATCAAAAACGCGCATAAAAAAGCACCTAAGGAGCAGAGTCACAATGTTTCAAATAAACGTCGAGCTCATTAGTTTTTGATAATTGTTTAAATATTTATTCGCATCAAAATAAATTCAACATTAAATTAATTTCTCCTGAGTTAAGAGAATTGAGAAAATAAATAAATCTAGATTATTATTGAAATTTAGTTTCCTAAAAGTTTAATAAATTTTAGTGATTTCGTTTTTTTTAGACGTTAGATTTTTAGATGGGAATTACTTTTATGTTTGCGGCAAGATTTAAGTTTTTGTCGGAAAATGTAGAAAGTGAGATCGACGTTTGTTCGAGAGAACTAAAAAAGCAGAGGAAAGAAATCCGATTGGCTGTAATGGAAGTGGCGGGAGATTGCCAAAGTCGTTTTACGAAGGGGAAGATCTCATCACCTCTAGCTGCGTGGCCAAAGCATAACCGGAATCCGCGAGCTGTTGCATCATTTGCACCCAATCCTAACGGAGGCAGGCAACAAATAAAGAGCAAGATCTTTAAACATTATAAATCTCATTTAGCAAGTTTTATTTCAGTAGTAAATAAATCCTCTGCAGAAGCCAAGCATCAATCACTTTTCTTGTTTCACTTATCAAAATCCTGGATTTAATTAATATTATTCTAACATTTTCTTGAACAATTTACTAGATCCAGCTCTCTAGATAAAAATCGATTAACCCTTTGATCTCTTCATTTTTAAGCAACACAACTTAAATTCCATCATTCTCTAAACAATTTTATCAGCAAAAAGTTTAGTGATATTTTTTTATTCAATTTCCAATGATCGTGATATAAATTTGTGAAATAAAAAATTATTGTTCCAAAGACAACTGAAAGTTTCAAGAATTATTTGTAACTTTTAATTTTTTGTTTTTTATTAAATTTATATAATCATTGAAAAGTCTGAAATAAAAATTTTAAAAAATTTGAAATTAAAGGATTAATTTTAAGAATTGAGAAATGCTTTTCCATCTCGTTTTTAGCGGAGAAACATTTTCCAGGCGCTAATTGCAAAGTGGTTCCTCATTATTTTTTGCGAGAAGAGGACGCTTTCAGATTTTTTCATCCGCTGGTAAGTAGAGCCCGAATTTTTAAGTCTGCTTATTCCTCCCCTTCTTGCATTCTTACGTTCACCACACGAAAAGGGAGCGAGAAGTCAACGACGACGTCGTTTCAACTTGACTGCCACTTAAGCGAGAATTCTGGACTCTACTCATAAGGGATCGTCCATAAACTACGTAGCCTTTTTGGCTATAGTGTGGTATACTTGTGTCTTCCTCAGTTGCTTGGCATAGAGGGAGATACGAAAGGCTATGTAGTTTATGGACGATCCCTAAGCGCCAAGAGAAAATAGAAAGTACTCTGCATTTACGGAGGTTTTAATTCTTAACGGTCGTTTCAAAAGTGACAAAATTAAAACTGGATCCCTCATTTTGCTGGTCCATAATTTCTTACTACTTCCACTGAATTGCAGACTAATATTACTTCTCTAAAAAAATTCACTGAGATTACATTATTTTTGATTGGAAAGAACTGCGATTAAATCTGAAATAAGTGGATAATTACTGTGGAAGATTTTTTAATGTCTAAATCTGTAGATGAAAGTAATGTTATTAAGTTTTGCTGTTAGTGCCTTTAACTATATTTTTTAAATATAGAATAATTTCTTGAAGTTTTAGATTTATTTTTGGTTTTTATTAATAATTAATTGCATTAAAATTTTATTAGCCTAAAACTAAAATTATGTGGATTGGAGACGAAAAGTACTTACCACTCCCTTCATTCGCATGAGTATATAAAGGAAATATCAGTTAAAATATGATTTTAAGAAATTGTTATAATACTTAATAAAATGGAAAACCAATCTAATAAGTACGAACTCCACTGCCTAATGTTTTTTGAAAATCAATTTTCCTTTTTGTATCCGTTTTACTACCGGAATGAAAATATTCCTTAGCAAAATGAAAAATAGTTTTTACAATTCAAGGTCACGAAGTTTAGAAACGTGCATGTGCTTAAATAATTAAAATTATCGTGTGTAATCAAACATCTAAAAATTCAAGAACCTTAATATTTTACGACTTGCTTCAAGGCAATTGAAGTTTCGAAAGTTTAGACTGCATTTTAACAAATGAAGAAATTTTTCCTGTAATCCGACATTTCGAAAGCTGAAATTCCAGCAGTTTTTTCCAATGATAATAAATTAGCAGAGAATTGGAAAAAAAAAGAGAATTTTTTAGTCGGAGTACGAGAAAAATTCGATCTTATTTCGAGAAATAATTTTTGAATACTGACCATGCTAAACTGCTCGAAATCGGAGTGAACTTGATTAATGTAATAGCTGTTTTGATCTAAGCTATCTGAAGTTAAGTTTGGATGCGGCAAATGTCCTCCCATTGGACTCGATGGTGTCGACGGATTATTGCTATAACTCAAAGGACTCCCCTGAAAATTAAATTGACGATTCAAAATTAATAAACCAAAATCAGCGCTTTTTAAGTTAATTTTTTTTAGAAAATTATGATTTACAATTTAACTTACTTGAAGCGTAAGACTAGGCGATGATTGAGGTGACGGCCTATTTACTGGCTGGGGTGTCCTGTAGGATCCCAAAGAATTGAGCGTTGTGGCCTGTTGAGATTGTTGTGGAGACTGAGACGATTTCTGAAATGTTCATAAACTTGTTTGTGATCCACTCTTTATACAAAACTTTAGATAAAATTTAAAAGAAAAATTTGAAGCTTTTTAATTTCAAACTGTTGTTAATATAAAATCAGAAAGCTGCATTTTATAATTTTTTTTAATTTAAAAAATTTGTTTATTCCACTTGGTAAACTTTTATATCTCGAATTGTAATATACAAAATTTTATTTGAATGTCTTTTATTTTCGTATGTACTTTTTTTATAGATTGATATTTCAAATACTCACTGGACTTTGTGGCTGAACTATAGGACTGTGCGATTGTTGATAGATATAATGTCCTTGACACTGGTTCGTCTGTTGAGGCTGAGGAGGTGCTTGTTGAGAATAGGACTGAAGATCCTGTGGCGAAGTACTTGTGCTGTTTTCCTGCGCCACACCCTGCTTCATACCAAGAATGAATAGAGAGCAGGCATGACCTAATTTTATTTATTTCTTTGACGACGACCGAGTCTAATCGGCGACCCTAATGTGTATCGGGTCATGTATACTTATTAATCATCATCAGCAAGGTTCATTCACTGTCGACACTCTCACAGATCCAAATTCTATTACAGACTAAAACGACATAAGAAATATTTATGGGATGATGACTTGTCTTCGATTATTCGAAACACTGAGGCCCTTCCCTTTGGGATTAATTAATTATTAATTAATAAACAATACAAAACGAGAAGTGCGACACGTAGTGAACAAAGCTGCTTTGAAAATTTCTTGTTTGTGATTCGCACAGTCCAAGCAAAAAACAAAGTAAAAAAGCTTTGCCGGGATGCTAACGATCGCTGGGCACCAACGTGAAAAGCGTTTTGTACAAAATAATAGTAAATTGAAATTAAGAAAAGTATAATAAAAATTAACAAAAGAAATGGTGTGTCTACTAACCTTAAACGTGGGAAGATACCTAGAGTTAACAGGCACTGATAAATGGTTCTGCAAAATAACAAAGACAAAGAACCGCTACAACGAAGGCAAAATAAAACAAAAAAACCAAAGTAAAACGAGCATTGAAGCACAGAAATGAAAAGCGATAGTCAGAAAAAGCATTGTGCGATTAGCTAAATCATAATATTGTTGCACAAACATTTTTCACAAATCACCCCATCTTCGAGTTTCGATTTCTGAGTCTTTTTTGCTTAATTGAAAAAAATCAAACATGATTGAAACTTTTAATTTGAAATAGGAGACTCAAAAATGGGATTTATTCTTATTTTCAAATATTTTATTATGATGCTAAAAATAAAATTCAATTCATGAGGAACTTAATTAAATCTACGATTAATTGTCTTCGTCGATAATATGATCATTATTCAAACACACAACATAAACGGAAGAAATGATCTCCTCTTTTTTCAATATACATTCACACAGTCTAGTACTGATCAACGTTTTCAAGCAGGCTTAACACTTCGTTCTTGCTATCCTCGTCTCTCAATTTTTGAAAAATCACTTCCTTTTAGCATTTCTAATAAATTCGACATTTTCATCCATGGTGCTCTTTCACCTTTCACCATTCTCATTACTTTTTTATATGCAGTAATAAAATGTGAATGTTAAAGATTTTTATGGCGGGCAATATAAACGCTATTAGATTCTGTAAAATCTACAAAATTACATAGGTATTCACTTGCTTGCGACTTTGTAAATTAAACAAGTTGTAAATTCATGTTTTTCATTAACCTTTAGTTTCCATTTTTGATTACCTATCCAAGTTTATAACAATTTTAGTGCCAACTCGATGATAAAACAAACTCTAGTATTTTTAAATTTTATTTTTATTATAAAAATCTAAAAAAAATTATTATTAAATATTATTAAAAGAGAATTTTAATCTAATTAAGATTTTAGATGAAATGGTTTAATTAAATATTGAACTGTTTCGAAATGGTAAAATATTTCAAGGTCTTGAAAATTCTAAATCGAATAATATTTTACGAACGCTCTTGTAAAGTGTTCTAACTTCTAAAATTACTTGAACACATTTGCAGGATTGTACAGTTCAATTATAGAATAGTTCTGAAAATGGAAAATAATGTTTTCATACTCTTTGTGCTGCTTACAATAAAAAAAGCAAAAGCACTCAGGAGAATTAATTCTGAAAAGTGTCATTAAGTAGTTGAACTCCGACCGCTAATTGAATTAAAAAGTAAACATCAAACTTAATTTGATCTTTTAAATATAATCCAGTATTATTACTTCAGAAATAATGTTATGTTTTCTCTGAATAATAGCTATTGTGGTTATACGATTTCAAAAGCTAAAATTGATAGTTTCGAAAACTGAGAGAAGCAAAAGTAGTCCGTCTCATGCAGCTACACAGTAGTTCTACTTTGTTACGAACTACTGGGCGTCACAAACGAAAAGAAAGGCAGAATGGCGTTTTAAACAAATTCCTAAATTTTAAAAATAAATGTAAAAATTAATAATCTGAAGTACAAACAATTTATTTGTACAAAATTTATATAAAAAGTTGTTTCTTAATTAATTTTAAAAATTAATTCTCTTCTGATTTCATATTTGAAGTATTATTTATGTATCTTGAAAATGGAAAGTTTTTTCACTTTTGCTTTGGATGCCTTAATTTAATTAAAATTTTTATTTTAAAAAGTAAAAGATAATTCTATGAAAAAAAAACTTGGAGAACTTTCATTTCATTTTTAGTGCTACCTAAAAAAAAGCATTAAGATTTCTACTTTGAAGACGAATTAAGTTTACATGAATCCTTAAAGTTCGCCAAGTATCTCGTTAAAAGATTTAACTAGGAAACTTTGTGTTCTCTTAACGCCTTTCATTTACCTCGCTTTACAAGCGCGCCCTGCGATCCGATACGAAGCACGCGAGTGGACCCTGGTGTTTTTGAAATCGTATTTTATAAAAAGAAAACGAAACTTAAATCCTAAAAAGAAACCAGAGCTTTGAAGTCCATATGCACGAAAGGCTTCAAAATCCTGTAAAAGATCTTGAGAGGAATCGGTGAGTAACACCGAGTAGGAGAATTGGGAGGGTGGGTGGTTGGTTTTCTCTCGTGATAATTCGTATCGGACAGCAACATGGCGGTAGACTATTTAGAGGATTGCAAGGATATTTACTTGGACGCTTGGCGGGCTGTGTTCCTGTGAAAAGGATAGCCTTCCAGCTTGCGCCAAGCTAGTCGGCGACAAATTGGTAGGACTGCTCGTTTGAGGACTCTGCAATACCGCATTAAACATTTCAGAAAAGCTCCTTCAGCGACTTTTCATTAAAATTATTTCTATTTCCCAAAAAACAAATTTAAACACTAAAATAAACTAAAATCATAAAATCATTCTTTCACTTGAAATTCGAAATTATTGTAAACCCATCCTTAGTCTTGATCTGAAACTTAAATCTCAATTTAGAAACTAGAAACAATTTTTAAATTATATAGAAAACAAAATTATGGAAAATTCCGGAAACTGGAATAGCAAGATACTGGAAAATTCTAGAAGACTGAACGAATCTAGAAGAATTTCTGGGATTCTAGAATATTTTGGAGAATGTCAACAGATTTTGGGAAATTTTTAAACATTCTAGCAGATTCCAGAATGTTATGAAAGAATCCGAAAGATTTTAGAAAAAAATTCTTTTGATTTTAAAATCCTCAAATTTAAAGGTTTTAATACTATCTGTAATTATTTATAATTTATCATCTTTGTAAATTAATAATGCTTTATAAATCAACCAAAATTTTTTTTTCAATCTAGAAGCATTTTTAATACATATAAAACTTATTTCTTGGGAAATGGAAACTACTTCCTCGAGTTAGTCCACTTATCACACATTATTCAATACGGGAACGGTTAGATAAACACTAAACGCAATTGGTGAATGTATATTTTCTATTCTCAGACTCGAACCCAGTGCATCGAATCTAAAATTAGAAAAGCGGAAGAAGTAAAAAAGGGAATCAAAGAGAGAAGATAAAAACACGAGAGAGGATGTAGGTCGAATATGGCTTGAATAACATTTGCAATGATTCTTGTAAAGAGAATATAGTTTTTCTAGATCCTCGCAGGGTGCAAAACTTTCGATATGGGATTCTGGTTTATTTTCCAAGCAATGCAAACGCGAGTAAATATTCTCTTTTAAAATACATAAATTCAAGGTAGAATAATAAAAGATTTTCATATTTTACCTAAATTTCGTTTAAAGCACTCATATTTAAAAATTTTCAATCTTGGATTATTTAAATTTAGAAACTAAAATAGATTAAATTTTTAGTGAAATATCTATTTTAGAAAATATTTTTTATTAAATTTAATCAAATTCACAACATTTTTCTTTAGATGCAGGAAACGTCTGAGTTTTTTCAATAATTTAAATAAATCATTCTTCATTACCTTTCTGCAAAATCAAAATTGACTATTATACTTTCAGTACATCATATCCTATTGATTTGTCTTTATGTTAATCAAGCTTTTAAATATGACGAGAATACAACGCCAAAAATATGAGATAATATTATTTGGATACTTGTTCATTCAAAATATTTGCATAAATTTCCAAATGTTTTTCATTTATGTTATCTTAGTCTCTTGTTTCTTAATGTTCAAGACATAAAGATTTTCAAGGTTTAAATACTGTATTCCTAGTAATCAAATTATATTCACGACTATAAATTAATTTTTCCTGAAATGAATATTTTAAGCCTCCAAATTCGATATTTTTCAGTTTTAAGAGTTTTTAAAAATTTGAATGCCATAACAATTTTTTTTAAAAAATCTCTTCTTTCAACAATATCTTTAGGCAAGGCGATAACTTTCTACATCACATCACAACAATAGAAAAAGAATATTACATTATTATTTAGTAAAATTTGTAAATCTGTTTTTACGAAATTTTGTGCAAGTGAACAGCATTTTTCACATACTACATCGAAGGCGTACCATTGAAATGTATACATTTTCTACAAATTATCTCCCCTTATCATTTATGGGAAATGTAAAATTGAGAAAAACATTTTTTCTTGTGAACATTATTACATTTTCACTTTCAATATTATTTACAGGAAAATTTATTGCAAAAATTGGCCTTACAGCTTGGTTAGAAGAAGAAAAAGCTAGTTAGAAAATGGGGGAGCCTCGTAAAAAGTGTGCAGGTTAAAAAAAGAGCAGAAAGCTAATTATGGAACTTACATTGCTGTAAGGTGAACCACCACTCGAGTGTTCCTCCTGGTCCAGAGGAGTGTGAAGGGGCGAGGCAAAGTGGACGTTACTCAAGTCAGGCAACGATCCTGTATTGTTGCCTATAGGAATCTGCTGCCCTGGTGGTTGTGCGCTAGGGTAAATGCTGCAAATTGTAACAAAAATTAATACTTTTGTTTAATAGGAAGCCGCTTAAAAATGATAACTTTTCATATATTTAAAAAATGTTATGGTTGCAAAGCAAATCAAGTCGTGGAGATGAAGGTCAAATAAGCAACGACAAATTTTTAAATTGAGACGTTTCGGTCACAATTTTGGACCCTCATCAAATTTGTCGTTGCTTATTTGACCTTCATCTCCACGACTTGATTTGCTTTGCAATACATAAAAGGTCGAGACTAAAAATACGATAATGTTATGGTTCATAAATTCCAGAACTGATTGCCTCTGAAGAAAAATGCTATAAAAGCAGTGAAGAAAACAGAACTGTTTAATTAGAAGATTAAAACAAAAAAGACACATTTATATAGCCTGAAAAAAACGCTTAACCGGTCAGGTGCTAATTTTACTTCAATCTGTGTGAGTTCACAAGAGAATTGCGAAACAGTGCAATACGAAAATGCCAAGTCATTCATGTTTCGAGTCAACCTGATCTGGAAGTGAGGCTCGATGAAATATCTAATCGTGGATTAAAATAAAAATTAAGAGAAGTACGTACTTGATCCCAGGTACCCTGGGCATTTCGCAGGAAGATCTTGGTCGTTCGATGAACCCATGAAGGGATTCCCTGTTTTCATTTCCAACTCCACTCATGTGTTGATCTGTACAGTGTAATTGTAAAGAAATGTTCAGACCAAGTCAAACAAAACAACATTAGAACGTGAAATGTTTATATCAATTCCTGATTTTGAAAGTCCAGTTCACTTTCTATTAAATCAAGGCTGTATTACTAATCGTTTCAGATTTAGTGAAAAAGAATCTCGTACAAAATGTTGCCTTTCCTTGCAAGTTATTAGCAAAAAATTTACTTATTTTTTCAATAGAAATTTTTAAATAAGACGAAAATTTTTGTATAGGATGCCGAATTCATCAAATTGGAATTTTGGCACATTGTATCTTTTTTTCTTAATTCTGAAAATAAACTGGACCTTCATTAACCCATATAATTGACGTCACATTAATCAAAATGCTAAGGAATTCGGAAATCAAATGACTGGGAATGATTCAGACACAGAAGGCGATACATTTTTGCAAACGATTCCTGATTTTCTGATTAAATATTACAAGCATTCATCACGCAGATGTTTAGACAGAGTTTCCTAAATTTGATATTTAATCTCAAATTTAAATATTTTCAAAATTTGAAATCTTGAGACTTGAAAGAGTGGGCAATTTGAAACCAGAAATTTAGAGCACTGAGTAGTAGGTTTTAAAAAACAATTGTTCAATACTGTAGAGAATTGAAGTGCAATTAAATTGTCGGATGTGGAGCAGGCAATTTGTTCTGCTGATAGAAGATAAATCATACTAACGATAAGAGAAGAGGAAAGCAGTTTTTCCTCGTGCGTCTGATTGCGACTATGTATTGGAAGGTGTAAGAAGTAAATTGACTATTCACGATTCAATACATGCCAATGAGCTATTCGAAAAGTTCGTTTAACTTCGTTTGTCATTTCCTCTGTTCGGAAAGACAAGAAATTCAAGATCTCCTACGATTCGCAACAATTCCAATTTCCCAGATACTGTCTCATTGTTCATCTCAGATTCTCTTTAGCGAATTCCAACAACCTCATAAACAACTCCATGTAAAACTTAAATTACAAAAATTTTATTTAAAACATTTGTCAAAAATAAACTGGAACATTGGAGTTAACAATAATAGGATAAAATTCTATAGAAAAGGATAATCAGATTCTCCTATGTTTTTCAGAAAAAAAAATTTATCTTTTTTTATAAGTTAAAAACTAGAAATAAGAATGAGGCAAAAAAACATTCCGATTTTTTGGAAGAACTTATGATCGGACATGAAAGAAGAAAAACTTCCATTTACTAAATAATGCTGTTCTTTAAACGCGCTTATTCCATTATTCCAGAATTCTTGCTAATCTTCCAAAAATTGTAAATACACTTAAAATATTATGAGAACCAATTTTGAACTTTGAACAAGAGATCAATGTTTAAATATTCTAATTGAACATATTAGTATTTTAAGTTCTCTAATTTAAAAGAAAAATTAAAAATCCCATATATATTATAAAAGTTGGCTGCAGTCTTTTTATTTCTTTGAAACTTTTAATTAAGATTCTATATTTTGCGTAAAGTTTCTGTAACAGTTGATAAAAAATCTCAATGATCAGTTCTGACTCTTGTGAAGACATAGAAAATAGAAGTGCACTTCCCAGAATTCTTGCTAATCTTCCAAAAATTTTAAATACACTTAAAATATTATGAGAATCCAATTTTGAACTTTAAACAAGAGGTCAATGTTTAAATATTCGAATTGAACATATTAGTATTTTAAGTTCTCTAATTTAAAAGAAAAATTAAAAATCCTATATATATATA
>JBAGKK010499980.1:0-14879 GCA_037177015.1 Euceroptres primus | reverse complement strand
ATAAATATATAAATATTTAAAAATAAAAAAATAATTAATAAATATAATAATATAATAATAATTTTAATGTTAATGTTTAATAATATAATATATTTTATATAAATATACAAATATATAAAAAATAATATAAATATATAAATATATAAAGTAAATATCAGTCTTATCTACTAAGGAAAGTAAGCCATCCCATAAAAATTAAGCCCACCCCATTTTAAGGTAAATGAATGCCCTGTAAACTGTACTTTTTTCAGACTCGTTTACGAGGTCTTTTAGACCTTAATTTACGTTCATAACAGGAAACTCGAGAAGCACTTTCACCTTAATTTAATTGTAGATCAAATAAATATCTTATTTATAAAATATTATTAAAAGCAAAAATTGATATCGTTTGTGAATGGAAAATGTATCAAAAAATAAAATGAAAAATAAAAAATGTATTGTGCACCAATTCAATTGCCTCAGAAGTGACTTTTATTGACTTCATAGAAAACTTCAATTTACGATCAACCAACCATTTTTTACGACAAATAAACTGACTCTAAGACACATAATATTCGAGAACTGCCATCGACCATAAAAATATCAATTGTAAATCTTTCTAAATATCTCGTGATTCATTGAGCGAATTTTCATTGAATTATTTATTCCTGGTGAACCCGTCTTGTTTTTTACTAGTCCTTTTTTACGAAGTGGTTCAAAATTCCAAAGGGATATATCTATAGGAATAGGGTCATAATAAAATTTTATTGCTAGCATTCTGGTCTGTGTTCATAAATATCGAGAGCCTTCAACTTTCTCGAAATTTCACCCATACTACATTTTTTTTATCAAGGAGGTAAAAAGCTAAACGCTTTAAACCAGACTTTAAGACCCTATAATCTAGAATGGGTGCACCTTGGCCCTTAGGATTTAATTTTCTAATATTCAGCCAGAATCTCATTCTGGGTCATGTGAAACGTTCATTTATGCTTTATGGTTCACAACGTTCAATAACGACCCACACGATTTCTGCTTGATA
The DNA here is from genome assembly GCA_037177015.1 of Euceroptres primus. Taxonomy (NCBI): domain Eukaryota; kingdom Metazoa; phylum Arthropoda; class Insecta; order Hymenoptera; family Figitidae; genus Euceroptres; species Euceroptres primus. The sequence continues at coordinate 13,861 of JBAGKK010499980.1, read as the reverse complement.
AGGAAATCACGCAGCCTCCTTGGAGATAAAGTAGGCTAGAGATCGTATTTAGTGGGAAAAAAATTTTCAAACACAGAATCACATTCGAATTTTTTTCTAGCCCCCTAGTAACTTTTTGAAAACGTTTTTTCGTAGTTAATTTGGAAAATTCAATGAATTTATTCAACTTTACTTTTTTATTGTAGAAAATTTAAATATATAATAAGATTAATCAATATTATTTTGTTTTTAATTACGCAGTCAATTAGGAATTCTTTTCAAGGGACCAAATAAATTAAGTTGCACTTTTTCAGTTTTTTAGTCTCTGTTTTTAAGTAGAGACAAAAAAGGACTGAAGAGGTGAAAAATATCCATTTTTAATTTATTTTGTATAAAATTCAATTTGGAAATAGAGTTCTGTGACAGACTTCCAATAGCTTTAATTATCCAATTGTAAATTGCTTGGACAAATTCGTTTCAATTATCTTAATTACAGGTCTACTTATAGTGTATAATTATAGTCTACTTGACAAGGGTCAATTTGAAGGCTGCGTTCGGTGGAATGCGTCTTATCGACTTTGTTCAAAATGCACTACAGACTGATGTTTGGTATGCTAGTCGAGTTTTCAGTGAACAATCAGACAAGGAAGAAGCAGACAATTCTAAGTGGCGTAGCGAGGACTACTGCAAGAATGAAAAGCTTTCAGTAGATTTCTTGTAACTTCAAGAAGCAGACTAATTCGATTCCTTTGATACCCTCAAGCGTGAGAAGTATCTTCAAATGGATAAGACATTTTTCTAACTTGTTTAAAAACTAAGGGAAAAGAAAATTACAAAGGATATCTAATTACTTTTGAGGCTAAAATTCTGAACAAGTTCACCTTATATTCGAAATTCGTCTGTCTTCAAAATGAGAGAGTATAAAATATATGACTTTTTAAACTTGTATCCCAACTTCTGTCTGGACAATGTGTAAATAGAAAAAAAATATGAAAAAATTTAGTATGAACTGTAGTTATGGAATTGAAAATTAATTATGTAGAAATAGACGAAGTAAGAAAATTAAAAATCAGATACTCTGAATAACTTATTTCCGGCATTTTAGCTTTTAAATTTATAAATCAATTCCATTCTATGCAAATTCCAGAAATAGATAAAATCGAAAACACTTCAGATTTGAATAATAATTATTATAAGGAATCTTGGGCTAAGCATGGAAGTTGATCAATAACTTCTAAAATTATCGTTTTGTTCAACAAATTAGATGCCCAAAAATCGAATAATAAAATAATTAAGTCCTAAAATTATTAAGTAATAATAAAAAGTGAATAATTGAATATAAGTATCTAGTCGAAATAAGATGAGAAACAAGACTATGGTAATAAATTGAATAAGAGACAGGGGTAGATAGAAAAGAAACAAGAGACGTAAATTAGGAAGAGTAACAATATAAGGGGAACAAAATAAGATAAAGTGATTGAATGATGAATAGAACGTAATTTGAGAAAAATAGAAAAAGTAGAAAAAAATACAATCTCTTCTAGATGAATAATATTGTGTAGGGTGAACATAATGACCCTTTTGTGGATCAACATAAATATGAAGATTAATGTGATAGAAAAAATTGTATAAAGGAACAAAACTTTCGTCACAATGGAAGAAATTTTCTATTGAAAGATATAAAACGTGGAATAATGGAAGAAAGTGTCGTGATAAGAAACTTTTATTTATAAACACACTTAAACAATTAGACGAGATTTACTTAAAACAATCTAGATTATCTATTTTTTTTTTAATTACTGACACAAAGGTTTAAAAATTTTTGATCCGAAAATAAAATTTATAAATTTTAAAATCGAATTTCTATAAAACACCGTAAGTCTACATTAAATTTTTAAGCTCGCCTGCAAGAAAACATTTTTTTTTCGACAAAATCAAAAAATCAATACGAAGAGCTGTTATTGGTCTTTAGGATGGGTCGAAAATAAAAAAAATCTGGAATTCTAAATCGCCACTACGCGAAAAAGTAGCGCATTTGGATCTTAAATAAGTGTAATTAATTTTGAAAAGATAGACACACAGTTTGGTTACCCGCGCTCGAAAACGATGTTTAAAAAATTTCTCGTTTGCAGAGTTTTTAAATTTTCTTGAGCTTCAATTTTTTTTACATTCCTGGAAGTTAAAAATATTTTCTCGATTTTTAGCGGATGTTAATAAATTATTTTCTAAAAGATAATTCCTATTTAATTTACCTCTGTTTTCGGAAAAAATTCATAACACCTGCTTAAAAAGGTGAAGAATTGAAGACATGAGGCTCGTTAAAGGCCATTTCGCCAAGACCAAGGAATCGAATTTGGAAATACAACGAATTTTTAAAATTATGATTTTGGTATTTAATGAAATTATGTTGGTCACTTGTGGTTTTAAAAATTTTCTGGCCATTTGAGGGCTTTTTTATCCTGGAAATACACTAGAAAAAAATAATCGACAAAACCCAGGAATCGAAATTGGAATTACAGCAAATTTTAAAAATTCGGAGTTTGGTATTTATTAGAATTATTTTTTTTCACTTGTGATTTTAAAATTGTTTCGATCATATAATATACGATTTTTTTACCTGTGGTTTTAAAATTTTTTTTTGTTAAGTGTGTTAAAATCATATACTATATGATCGAAACAATTATTTATATTCAGCAGGTTTATTAAGAGAGAAATGCAAATATAATGCTGAAATTTGAGGAAATAGGAAGGAATATATAAAGAAATCGATGTCTGGTGCGTTTCAATTTTTACTTTGAAAAAAAATTATTTTTGAAAAATTTTTGTTTTCGAAATAAAAACTAAAATGCACCAGACATCGATGCCTAAATATATTCTTTATTATTTTCCAAAATTTCAGCATTATATTTGCATTTCTCTTCTAATAAACCCGCTGAATGTAAATAAAACATCGATCGGTGATTCGTGACGTCATTATGTATCACAAACCCTTAAAGAAATTTGATTTTAATTTTAGAATTGTCATGATGCACAGTTTTCCCGGGCAGAGTTTTACAAAAACCACTTCAAACTCATTTTGGGTTTCCGTGGTACACAATTTAACAGAGTCGTTCTAAACTGTTTTTTTTGTGTAGAATTTTACCGAGAACATTTTGCAGTATAGAATTTAAAAATAAATTTGTAAATAATTTCCCTGTACACTATTATACAGTGTAGGGTTTAATAAAATTTAATAAAATTTAACTAATTACTTGTGTAAAGTTTTTATGTTTCAGATTTAGTTGTGTTCAGTTTAACAGTTTTTAATTTAATTCCTTGTGTATAATTTGGCCGTATAGGATTTAACGGTACAGAATTAAAAAGTGATTTAAAAAAAATAATTAAATAATTTCCTTGAGTACGATTTCCTTATTTCGGTTTATCTAAAAATATATAATTTAATTTACTACTTTGGACAAAGTTTTGATGATTCGGATTTAATTGTATTCAGTTTAACAGTTTTTAATTAAAATTCTTGTTTACAATTTGGCCGTTAATTATTATGTTTGTGCACAATTTTTCGGTATCGGTTTTAACTGCATACAGTTTAAAATATGTATATTTTGATTATCCATGTGCAGGGTTTTCGCGTACACAATCAGATCTATATAGTTTTCATGTATACAGTTTATTTGTACACAATCGATACCGCCCTCTTGCTGCATACCTTTTGCAATGAGTTATTTATTTATTTTTGACCGCTTCCTATGGTTGTCATTACCCAATAAATCCTAAGTAGTCTAGGCAGCACGTCGTAAAAAAGCATGATTTTCCCGAATAATTCACAGACGCGATTTTTTTTGAAATAGCTTCTTGACGGGATCCTAAATGATTTCTAAAAATTTATAGAACAGATCGATTGCCAAAGCGGAGCTTTTTAAAAAGAGTTTTCAAAATTCACGTTTGCGTGGATGGACCATTTCCATTACGTTGTACAAAAAAAAGTTACAATTAAAAAAGAAAGTGTATACAATTCTAAGAAAATCACAAAAAAAGAACCTTCTATCTCTAATAGATTTCGAGATACGGTAATTTCAAAAAACCCCTTTTCTCCAAATTTCGTCGAAAAATCACTACTTTTTATAACTTTGTGTATATCATCTGACCGAATGATTTTCTGAAAAAATGTTCAACAGACGAGTGAAAAATCAAGTGTTTATCTTTAATTTTCGAAAAGGACAAAGTCGTAGCTTTAATAGGTCGGCAGTTATGATCTCTCAAATTGGACTACTTTTGACCTATTTTTCAGGGTAATTTCCCCCAGCGGAGTTTTCTCGAAACAGGGCGTATCGTGGGTATAGTACGATAGTGATGCCAGAGGATGAAATGAAGTAAACAAAATTCTACGTAAATAAAAAAGCGCGTTCTAGTCCTATTAGTTTGTGATTTGTGATCTTTCAAAAAGTCCCGTTTTTTACATTTTTTAACTAAAATCAGAAAAATTGTGTTTTTTTAAAATACCTCGTTTCATGTTGATCCGCCGATGAAAGGTCAAGGAAAGAAATTAAAGTATACTGAATTCTGCGTAAAATGGAATAAAATAGAGTGTCCTAGCCCTCATAAGTCACAAGTTAAAACCCTGGAAAGTGGACCCTTTTTGCATATAATTACCTGAGTGTACCATACGGGGCAAGTACGACATATTTGAACATTTTTATGCAAATTAAGTGATTAGCACTAATTGCAAGTAAATAATACATACTTTTTTATTGATAAACAATTAATTTTTTAAATAAAATCATTTAAACACCGTTTTTAGTACTTTTAACCGTTCTCCAATACTTTTGCGACAAAAAAGTTATTATTATTTATTATAGATGAGTAATATGCCTTTTGTTATTAATAAACAATTAATAGTTTGTAAAAAAATTATTTAAACCCTTGTTTTTAGTACTTTTTGACCGTTTGTGAGTGTTTATGAGGCAAAAAAGTTATTACAATATATTATAAATCTACAATATGCCTTTTCCTATTAATAAACAAGTAAATGTGTATAACATTATCATTAAAAAACATGTTTTTTGTACTTTTCATCCTTTTTCAGTACTTTTGTGGCAAAAAAGTTATTTTAATTTATAATGAGTATCGAATATGCCTTATGTTAATAATAAAATAGTCATTGCTTATAACAAAATATTTTTCTCAACGGCTTCTCTACATTTTATTATAAAATTATCCTACAGACACTTGTAATTCGTCCTGAATGTCGCAAAATGTATTGAATAATATTTTTTTGTAAATAGTACTTCAGTAATTAACTAACTAATTCACATTCAGGACAAATTTCAAGTATCTGTAGGATAATTGTATAATAAAAGGTAGAGAAGCCGTTGAGAAAAATATTTTGTTATAAACAATGATTATTTTATTATTAACATAAGGCATATTCGATATTCATTATAAATTAGAATAACTGTTTTGCCACAAAAGTGCTAAAAAAAGGATGAACAGTACAAAAAACATGTTTTTTAATGATGTTGTTCTAAACATTTACTTGTTTATTAATAAGAAAAGGCATATTGTAGATTTATAATATATTGTAATAACTTTTTTGCCTCATAAATACTCAAAAACGGTCAAAAATCAGGGGTTTAAATAATTTTTTCAGAAACTATTAATTGTTTATTAACAAAAAAAGGCATATTATACATTTACAATAAATAATAATAACTTTTTTGCTACCAAAGTATTGAAAAACGGTTTAAAAAAGTACTTAAAACAGTGTTTAAATGATTTTGTTATAAACAATTAATTGTTTATAAATAAAAAAGTATGTATTATTTACTTGAAATTAGTGATAATCATTTAATTTGCATTAAAATTTTCAAATATGGCCAGACTTACTCCCACTCAGGTGACTTATATGCAAAAAGGGTCCACTTTCCAGGGTCATAACTTGTGACCTATGAGGGCTAGAATACTTTTTTTAACCCCTTTACGCAGAATTGAGTCTACTTTAATTTTTTTTTCGATCCTTCATCGGAAGATCAACAAGAAACAAAGTATTTTCAAAAAACCCAATTTTTCTGATTTTATTTAAAAAATGCAAAAAAACTGGACTTTTAGAAAGATCACAAATCACAAACTAACAGGACTAGAAGGCCCTATTTTTTTGATTTTCGTAGAATTTTGTTTACTTCATTTCATCCTCTCGCATCACTATCGTACTTTGTCCATAAAACGTCCTGTTTTGAGAAAACTCCGCAGGAGGAAATTATCCTGAAAAATAGGTCAAAAGTAGTCCACTTTGATAAACACTTGAATTTTCACTTGTCTGTTGGACATTTTTTTAGAAAATCATTCGGTCAGATGGTACACGCAAAGTTATAAAAAGTAGTGATTTTTTGACGAAATTCGGAAAAAACGGATTTTTTGAAATTATCGTATGTCGAAACCTATTAGAAATAGAAGGTTGATTTTTTGTGTTTTTCTTAGAATTATGTAACACTTTCTTTTTTAATTGGAACTTTTTTTTGTACAACGCAATGGAAATGGTCCGTCCACGCAAACGTGAATTTTAAAAATTCAAAAAAAAAACAAACCCCTCTGGCAATCGATCCGTTTTCAAATTTTAAGAGGTCATTCAGGACCCCGTCAAGAAAATATTTTTAAAAAATCGCGCTTGGAATCATTCGGGAAAAAAACTACCAGGACTGCCTGGACTATAGGTATAATTTTGATCTCCGATTGAATTAATTAAAGCTGCAGCGCTTTAATCCCGCGGTTTTTAAAAAAATCCACATTCGATCAATTTCAACTGACACGAAACAATGAAAAGTTATACATTGAAGGATTTTTCCATCTCCTATTAATCTCGAAATAATCGCCAACACTTTTTTAAGGACAACATTTGATACATTATGACGTCATGTAATACGAACGAGGATTCTAACGCCCTTTTGTAAAAATTAAAAATGATCAATTTTATCATATTTCACAAAATAAAATTTATACCACTGTAGACATCGATGCCTATGTCTTTTATCATTTTTTCAAAATTACAGACCAATACATTGATAATTTTATTAATAAGTCCGCTGAATGCAAACATTATTTTTTGTGCGCTTTTTCAAATATGGCGACCATAATACAAACTTTATCTGGTTTTAGATTCAGCAGACTTATTACTAAAATAATGAATGATTCGATCTGCAATTTTGGAAAATGATAAAAGACATAATAGAGTACCGATGTCTGCGGTACAAATTTTATTTTGTGAAATAAGATGAACTTGATCATTCTTAATTTTTATAAAAGAATGTTAGAACCCTCATTCGCATTACACTACGTCATTATCTATCAAATACCCTTAATACCTTATAATTTACTGTGTAACCAATACTATTAACCGTTGCTAGAAATTAGTATAGACAGTTCCTAAGGATTTTTATTAACCAATGCTAGGGATTGTTAATTAAACCAACTTGATTAATTGAAAACAAAAATAATGAGCGGAAGCGTAAATGATAAATAAATAATTTACACTATAGACAGGATTTCTAGAATAATCCGCAGTCTGTTTGCAAAGGAAGGGGTTGCAGTGTTGTCTTATTGTTTCTTTGTTTGCACTATACTCACTATATTCGAGTTCGTCGTTTTCTGCAAGGTACACACTGGCATTGTGAATGTGCTGGCTCGTTTCTGTGGTGGTGGTAACCACAGCAACAGCAGCGTTGGTTAAGGCCGAGGACGGATTAGTCGGAATTGTCGCACTAATGCTAATCGTCTCTGCTACCAGAGTCGGTGGAGTTGGCGAGGGTGTTGCTGGAAAACTCATGCTTCCTGTGGATTGAAAGGTTTCCGTGATATTTTCTTGCATTTTTCGCAACATCCTACCTATTTTTTATACCACTTTGCACCATTCACCTCACTTCCCCCACACATTAAAAACCTTTCTCCATCTTTCAAGAGTTTCTGAATGAATCATCTATTTAGATCATTTGAATAATCTATCACCGATTTAGGTGATGAAAATTGATGATTTATTATGATGATAGCTCATCTGTGAAGTTTCTTCTTATCCATCAAATTTTCTCACTTTGGAAAACGAATTACAGTCTTGAGGAAAATCCACTCTTGAAATTTCGCTCTCATTTGCTGGAAATGAAGACACGTGCTCACATTTTTCGTAGTTTCATTCAGTCACTTTATGATGTTCATTATCTTGGGGCAAGTGTAAGATAACACGTAAAATCCCAAGCAGGCTTTTTGTTTCGATTCTATGTTTTTTCTCCCTCAGTCTTCCTTTTTCGCAATTTCCTTTATACTCACTTTCCCCCAGGCACTCATTGACGTTACAGCGTTAGCAGAGCCAGTTGGTTCTTAGATCTCACTTGATCTAACCGCACGTAATCGCGCTCCTCCTCATTGCATCGCTGCTTTTCTTCCTTTATTGGAGACATAAACCTGCAAGCAAAACAGCAAAAGTTTGGTTGTTTGCTTATCAAAGAGAGCTTAATGCTTAATGAATGACTAAAAAATATATTGGAATGGTTCGGGAAAAGATTCATTGGATTTCAAGTACGAATTCAGAAATAAAATAAAATTATTTGTTTTGTTAAAAAAAGAAATGATAAATTTCGAGAGTATACTTTTTAGCTCAATTTATTTTCGACATTGAAAGTTAGGTTTTGGAACGTATCCCAGAGGATACTTAAGCAGTTAATTTAACTCCATTTCAAACGATAAAAGTTGGAAGTATTCCGTTTAATGGGTTTAACTGGAAATACGTAACGATATTTTTCTTTGGCATGAAAATTTCTACGCTCGTTCGTAATGTAGCTTTTAGAATCGAAAAGCAAATATTATTCGTGACTTTAAAATCCTTTAACCTTTAAGATATAAAAAACTCCATGGCATTTCTAGGATTTTCGGTTCAATTTAATTTTTATAAAATTTACATATTTCGAATAATACTATATTATAAATCATATTTTATTTTTGTGCATTTTTTCCAATACGAGAGCTTTATCAAAAACTTTTTAAAATGGAACTCAGATTCAAATTGACATTTTTTTGAAGATAATCCTTTATGGTTCGAAACCCCGAGAGGTAAATATCCCTCGATTGAGTCGTTTTTCAGGAAATCGAGGATTTAAGTAACTTGAGAATTATCCTGAGTTGGTTATTTGTCATTTAAAATCTACTACGATTTTGGCAAGAAAAGAGAGCGCATTATGCAACCGGGAACGTTCCATGCTGTCTGCAAAAGAGCAATGTAGTCGCAAACCTAATGCAGCGTTCTACTACCAAGTGATTTAAGGATGATTTTTCCACAGATTTGTTATATGAATTAATGTAGTCTACTTCATATTCCGCCTTTAGAAATAATCTTCACGATATTTTTCCCTGACTAAGAGTAATGCTGCACTTTTTTTGCATTCTACTTTTTTTTGTATTTCACTGTAAATGATATTAAATTTTGTATTCGTAAAATAATATTAAAGTTTATTAACTTTAATAATCATATACTTCATTAATTACTACGTACTTTGATTTTAATATACCGAATCTTTATTAAAAATTATAAGGACCTATAAATCTTTACTAACAATCATAATCATAAATTTTTATTTAACTAATTCAACAAAAAATGTAAAGATGAACATATGTAAAATATAAAATGTAAGACAAAGAAAAATGTTGATTATGAAGGGCATATTGTCAATAAAACAAAAGAGAGCCAATTAATGATTCGATTCTAGAATGCAGGTTTTGAAATTGAAGACAAGAGAATGACAACTCGTTAAAAACCATTTGAAGTTGGCCCCCCAAGTAGTAGTTCAAATAACCTAATTTAGGGACCAACTTCAAGTGGTCTTCATCGAGTTGTCATTCTCATGTCTTCAATTGTATTATCGACCCAGGTGAAAAAATTATGCATAATCTATGCATAATGAACTATGGCTAGTCACTGTGCAAAAAATTATGCATAAAATGTCGCAAACAAATGACAACTAGTTTTCAACTGTTTCCAACATTTTTATACTTCCAGATTTATTGACTATGCATAATTTATGCATAATTTTTGGCACAGTGACTACCCATAGTACATTAAGCATATATTATGCACAATTTTTCCACCTAGAGAGTTACATGATACTTGTGCATGACTTAAATTGTGGAAACTATATAATAAATAATGATTACGAAGGGCATATTGGCAATAAAACAACAGAGAGCTAATTAATGATTTCATCCTGCAAATGCAGGTTTTGAAATTGTATTACCGAGTTACATAATACTTGTGCATCATGCATGGACCACTATTTATAATTGGTTTTTTCATTTCTGAATCACCTCGTAATCTGATCGAGGTGAATATTAATTAATTGAATAATTTCATCATCTATTCATTATTTGCGGAATCCTGACTCTCTGCAAACACAAAATACCTGGTACTAATTTGAATTAATGTAGAAAAAGAGCTTCTTAATAACTGAGGAAAGTTTGAAGGAAAAATATTGGATCAGACCTGCAGATTTTCGATTAAGAATCAATAGTGCTTTTTCTTTGTTAAAATCTGATAGAGAAGGATCTCTCGTTAGAGGGTTGGATCTATTAATCGAGCCATCAATACCAGTAGGTACAAGGGTAGAACAGAAATCAGACTGCATTCCAAATCAGACTGTCAATTGGACGCAAGAGGGATTGTGAATTAATTAATTGGTATCAAGGCTGATTGATTACTATGCTCTATAGGCAGTTCAGTGTCCTCAGTGGGTGACATTGATTACTAATGGATTGGGTTCTGGTTTCAGAAAATATTTACAGGTAGCCAATTTCAGAGTCGAACAGCAGGATGGATATCTCTTCAGTTGTCTCTCTTACTCTGAACACAAGAGTTCAAATATTCTCGATAATTAAACTCAGTTGTTAGTTCTCCATAATTCGGTTCAGAATTACCCGATTCCTAATAATAATTATTCATAAGCTCTACATTTCTGATGATGAACAAAGTCTCTCAATTGATGAAAATACAAATGTGGGGTATTGACTTTGTAATCTAAATTCCAATCGGCATCTAGATTAGCAACAATTTTAATTTTAAATTTTAAATTAAAAATTAAATTAAATTCAAAATTTTAATTTTAATTAAAATTAAAATTAAAATTGAAATTGAAATTGAAATTAAATTTAAATTAGAATGTAGTGAATTAGGACTCTGTAAAATTATAATTAATTTTGTGTTGATTGATGATCACTTTCTAATTGCTCATTAGCAAAAAGTGTTCGAACAAATTCTTATTTTCATAAGTTTGATATTTTCGTATGTGCCATTTTTTTACGATTTCGGGAGTCTTAAACGTCTCCAAAAATATTTACAGACTTTTTATTAACGTTCTCTAGACAATAATTTATGTTTCATGTACCCCTGTTTTCAAAAAACAATTTTAAAATCTACAGGAACTATGAAATAATTTTTTCAGGTGTTGAAGCTTTTCTCCTAGTAAAAGTGCTCTAGAAAAAATTTTGATAAGTCTGGGAAATCATAAATGTAAAGACAGTAAGTTTTTTAAAAACTGAGTTTTGTGTTTTTTTAAATTATCGTTTTCCAGCTGAATTTAAAAGTATTTATAACATCTGAGGGCATTTTAATGATAAAAATGCACTAGGAAAAAAATTGATAGGTCTACACAATCAAAAAAAAAGATATAGCCTATTTTTCAAAAAGTTATATATGTATTTTTTCAAATTATCTTTTTCCAAATGACATTAAAAAATCTTTTCAACTTCTGAGGGGTTTTTAATAGTGAAAATATACTAGAAAAAAACTTGGCAAGTCTAGTGAATTGAAAAACGGGAGGCAGTAAGTTTTAAAAGTAATTATTTTTGTATTTTTTGGAATTATTTTTTAAACATAGCTTTGATAATATTTGTAAACACTTTTATTAACAAAAAATACTCAGTTGTATAAAAATATTATCAAAGCCAAGTAAAAAAATAATTTTAAAAAATACAAAAATAATTACTTTTAAAACTTGCTGCCTTCCTTTTTCGATGCTCTAGACTTGCCAAATTTTTCTATTGTATTTTTACTATTAAAAGCCCTCGAAAGTTGAAAAGATTTTTTAATGCCATTTGAAAAAAAATAATTTGACAAAATATGAAAATAACTTTTTGGAAAATAGGCTATATCTTTTTTTTTTGATTACATAGACTTATCAATTTTTGCTAGTAGAAAAGCCACAAATACCTGAAAAATAGTACATTATTCGCAAAAATTTTCGTTTGGACATGGCAAATACAGTGCTTTTCGTCATGACATCAAGAAAAAGCCAAATGAAAATGCCAAAATGACGAAAATTCTTTTATCGTTCATATAGACTTTAAAATTGTTTTTTGAAAGCAGGGGCCTATTTAATTAAATTATTGCGTAGAGAACGTTCATTAAAAGGCTGTAAAAATTTCGGGAGACGGCTAAGACTTCCAAAAATGTAAGAAAAAATTGGCACATACGAAAATGTCATACCTATGAAAATAAAATTTTTTCCAAAACACATTTTACTAATGCGCAATCAGAAGGCGTTTATCAATCGACATCAAATTAATTAATTATACTTTTTCAGGATCCTAATACACTACTTTTCCACATGGTTTCAATTTCGATTTCCAAAATTTTGTTTTTTTTTACCCACCCTATTAAAGAATCCTAATACACAAAGTTTCCACATAACTCCAATTTCGATTTCCGAAATTTTGTTTGAAATTTTTGTTTACATTTCAGCCCACCATATTAAAGAAGAATAATGGAAAATGCAGGTATGTTAATTTTAATTTTATTTAATTAAAAGAGATTCTAATACAAAGGTGGCGAAATTAATTGAAATGAAATTATAAGAATTTTGAAGACTGACACGTTCAAGAAAAAAAAGTCGATATTTCTTTTATCGATTAGCCTCTACTCTTTTATTTTCCTTTTAAAATTAAATTCAAGGTGCACGCAAAAGGTACGTTTTTAGCATTTTCCTTTGAAGCTGATACACCTCGCTTTTTATTCTTGAATGCGCTCAGCGATGCACGACTTCATCGTCTTCGGCATCTCCATCTTCAGACAACGATGTTATATAATGGGGAATAAAAATGGAACATTTCGTCCTCGCTCGCACAAGTGAACAGGATGAATATTTTAAGCGTCAATAATGCGATTCAAAGCAGCTCGAGTGTCTCTAAACTCTTTCTCTAAACATTTTAAAAACTCTGATGTCCAAAAATTCGATGCGACAGCGATTAATCAGCGAGAAATTCGTATTTAATTACATGAATGATTGAACTATTTATAAATAATTAACTAAAGCTTATCAAATAAAGTTTCCATGATTAATTAGCGAGAAATACATATTTAATTATTTAGCGAATTATTTATAAATAATCAACTAATAGCTTTCCATGATTTTTGGCAGACTTTTCGAACGATATCTTTGTATAGGCGGAAACAAAATTGAAGCTGAAAAGTTTTAAATATCCAAATTAATCATATCTTAGAAAATCTATTTTTATATTAAAACAAATAAATTTGTGAATGGATGAATAATGAATAATGAATAAACTGAAAGAATTTTAAATCATGGAAACATATTTTTAAACGTAGAAAAGGGTTTATCCTAATCGGAAAAGTTTATCCTGAATCAAAATCAAACTTTTTTGGATAAAAGAAGAAAATTTCATTTTTTTATTGGACAGATGCAGTATTTGGAAATGGGAAAGAGAGGAAGAGTCAAATAATATTTTAAAAAATAGTTGATGGTTTTAACCAACAACCAGACGAAGTCTTCATCGATCGTCCTTCAGAAATTAATCCAACTTTGAAATTATAAATAATTTCAAGCATATATTATCGGTC
>JBAGKK010499969.1:0-14880 GCA_037177015.1 Euceroptres primus | reverse complement strand
GCTAAGCTAAGTCTACCATCTCCTATCATCTTAGCTGAAGAAGCAGCGTTGGAAGGGAAGACGAAACATCTGTTTTGAGATGGCCCGCTCCTACTTGGACAGGCCTGCTTTAGATCAAATTTTACCAGAAACCATAAATTAATTTGGTTGAATCAACCCAAGCCTTAGCTGACTAAAGCAAAAATTTGATTAATTCAACCAAACTATAAATAAGGTAAATATTTATTAAAATCAACAAAAGCTGTTTGAAATAACCAAATATTTGGGCCTATCGAAAGAAACAGTATGTTTGAATCAACTACAACTTTTCTCCGAGTGTATTTATTACTTTAATTGTTAATTAATAATGTTTATTTAGCTAATATAAGAAAAAATAATTAATACTTCATTGTTTTAAGTATTCTCGATAGAAAGAGTTAAAAAAAATTCATTTTCCATTATCAGCGAACCTATTTTTGCCCAACTCATCAAACTTAGAATGCAGTACAGAAAAAAGTCTAGTTTTTGTTGCAGCTTGTTTTGGTTAATGCTTGTCTCCAGGTATAAGGCATAAATCTGTCCTTCTTCAGGGCTTAAATTGTTACAGATTGAATTAAGTCCACTTTTTGGGCTTGAAACTAGATTTTTTTTTCGTGCGGTAGTTCTAGGGTCACATTAACGAATAATGATTGAATTTTATGTAAGATTTCAAGAAAATATTGCAGCTTTTTTATGTTCGAAAAAGAACCTACCTTTAAAAACATTTCGGTTGAAAAAAAGCCATGACCGTAGTGGTTTTCAAGAGGTGCTACGTTCACGAGATTCAAACTATCAGCATTAGTGTGGAACCGTATTTAATGTGACTTTAACGCGTTTTTTTACGTCGATCACTTATACGTTTACTGCGAGAGAAAATTGCGTTTCTGAAAGTGCACTTAACTCTTTATGATTACCGTACCTGAACCTACATATTTACATATATTTTTTTAAGTACTTCTGTCATCAATGGCTTATTTATCTCCTCAATCATGATTTTGAGAGTACGTTTTACGCCTCAGTTTTAAATCAGAAAAAATTTTACTTGGAAATTTCTTTACAATCTGCTTTTATGGTATTACAATAATAACGACTGTAATAATTTAAAGTTAAAAATTATAACTGCAGAGGGTAAAAACGAAATTGTGGAACTGAAATCGAAATCGATGCTGCTGCGAAGACAGAGGTAATTGGCCTGTGGCCAACGATTGGCCCTTACCCTTTCGATGCCTCTCTCGCATTTCATCCCCCTAAACTAACTCATAGTTCACTGTAACCCAAGCACCCCGCGTGACTTTTAATTGCATTTCCAATGCCTTGACGACGACGTCGTGAATTTATTGCATTTTTGTGACCAATCAAAAGCTAATCCCGTCACTTAACGATGCGATCATGGACTGAGATTGTTACACTTTTATGGTCCAGCTCGCAATTAGGACTCCTTACACTTTATAAAATCGTTAGGCGAAAACAAATTGTTCGTTTATGATTAATGACCTTCTTTTATATCTTCATTCAAGTTTTATTCAACGCGGAAGATTATAAAATATTATGGAAGAATCCAGAAGAATCTACATGATTTTAGAAGATTCTAGAACAGTATCGAAAATTTTGGGAGACTTGTGCTGATTTTGGAGGATTTTAAAAGATTCTGGAAAATTCTGGAACTTGAGTCTGGAAGATTCTAGAAGGTTATGGAATAGACCAGAAAATTTTAGCGGATTTTAGAAGATTTTGGAACAGTCTAAAATATTTTAAAAAATTGAAATAGATTTTGATAAATTTTTTGAAGATTATAGAAAATCTTAGAAGAATCTTAAGGATTTTGAAAGAGTCTGGAGGATTCTGGAAGGTTTTGAAATATTCTTCGGGATTTTATAAGATTATTATAGGAGAAGCAGGAATATTTTACAAAATTATGGAAGAATCTAGAAGAATCTCAATGATTTTAGAAGATTCTAGAACAGTACCGAATATTTTGGAGAATATTTACAGATTTTAGACCCTCCCTTAGGATCACAATACCTTGTAACCGGTGGGAGGGCTTAAGGGTCTAATCGGACGGCTGAACTGGGGGAGGTGAACCAAAGGAGTTGTATCGCGAGAGGCGACTGCTCTGAGGAACTGAAAGTCTTTCGTCTCTGAAATCTGAACTAAGGAACGATCCTTCCAAGGGTACTGGCAAAGCTTCTTGGAATATCGAGGGCGCGAGTCCTCTTGCCCCCAAGCCACGATGTTTTCGCTCTGTCAGGGCTGAATGGCACCAGGGTAACCAAATCCTCGCTATCCCGGCGTGCCCTTCTCAATCGGGGGGCGAGAAGTGGCAGGGTTCGTGAGTAGGTGCTATTAACGGAGACCTTGAGACACCAGGTCACATACCAAGGAGCTTAGATCTTCCCCCTGCATGCGGGGCTCTGCAGGGGGTGACTCTTTAGTTCCCTAGCTACTCGTGGGTCCAAAGTGGAAGACTCTGATGAAAAAAACAAACTCAGGAAGGCTCTGCTTTAGTGACTTCCCATAACCCTTCGCCAAAGGAAGGCTGCTTCTCTGGGGACGCTCAATCGGCAGCGGAGAATCAGACTAATAGGGACCTTGATGTCTCTATGGTCGAGGAGAAGCTCACTAGGCTCTCCGTTAAAAAGAAGAACCGCAGCAGGGCTGCGAAAAAGAAAGCTCACGAGGCGAGGCTTTCGGAGGGTAGCCAGGGCTCCGCACGGGCGAACCAAGGAAATGCTATGCTGTTATCAAGGCGAGGCTCAGGGGATTGGATGGAGCAAGACTCGAGATATATATTGCCTCAGCTTATTTTCCAGGAGATGCTGAGGGAGCCCTACCTCCTTCAGTGGTCGAGGCTCTTGTATTGCACTGCCGGAAGAGGAAGATCCCTCTGCTTTTGGGTTGCAATGCCAATGTCCACCATATAGTGTGGGGAAGCACGGACATCAATGACAGAGGAAGAGATTTATTAGACTACCTAGCGGGTACGAAGTTAGAAATATTAAATCGAGGTAATTCGCCCACATTCCAGAACAAAATCATGAGTGAGGTTCTTGATCTGACTCTGTGCTTAGAGGAGCTGAGGAACGATGTGGTGGGTTGGAGGGTCTCTGACGAAGAGTCCTTTTCGGACCAGAAATACATTTTGTTCCAGTTAGCTCTAAGAAAACCGGCGGTTATGAACATCAGAAACCCCAGGAACACGCTCTGGGACTCGTATAAGAAAAGAATTGAAAGGTAGACTTGCAGATTTCCCTACAAGCTACGGTACCATAGATGAGCTAGAACATGCTGCTGAGTTTTTGCGGAGGGCTCTGATTACATCTTTTGACAATAATTGTCCAACGAGTACAAATAAGTCTAGAAAGGGAGCTGAATGCTGGAATTCGAACCTAGAGAAGCTCCGTAGGGAAACTAGAATATTGTACAATAGGATAAAATAAAACTAAACTATCTTCAGACTGGGACAACTAAAAGCCGGTTCAGTTTGAATATAAGAAAAAAATTAGGAAGTATAAACAGGAGAGGTGGAGGGGCTTTTGCGAGGAAACCAAGAGCATTCCTGAAACAGCAAGTGTCCATAAGCTTCTAGCAAAAATCCGGAGGCTCGACTCGGGCTTATAAGGCTCGATACAGGTGAGTTTGCTGAGAGTGAAGAAGAAAGCTTAAACTGTCTGATGGGGGTTCACTTCTCAGGATATCAGAGAACGTATAGCGGACAGGGTAAAGGACTTCGGGAGCCAGGGGAGAGAGAAGGCTGACTGGGAGTTCTCTGCGAAGGTCGTAAGTCTCAAAAGGGTAAAGTGGGCCGTCAGATCATTATGCCCATTTAAGTCACCGGAAGCGGATGGTATTTATCCGGTGCTCTTGCAAAAGGATCTGAAATATATCGCCCCCTTCCCACTAGCTAAATCATTCAAGGCGAGTATCGCCCTTAGACACGTGCCTACGGCATGGAAAGACGGCAGAGTGGTCTTCATACCCAAACCAGGGAAGGAGGGCTACACCGTTGACGGGCAGCGTGCCTTTCAGGCGGGCTGATCGGCGGAAACCGCATTTCATGCTGCCGTAAACTGGAACAGCAGCTGGAGCGGGGGGGAGGATATATGGTGGGCACCTTCCTGGATATAGAGTGGGCTTTTAGCAATACCCCTCACGAAGTCATCTGTCGAAAAGCCTCAAGATGCGGGTGGGCCGAGCCAACTGGTTCGCTGGATTGGCAGCATGCTGCGATTGAGGCGACTCGAGGCCAGGTGGGTTAATGACTGCGTTGAGGGGTTCGCGCCGCGGGGGTGACCACAGGGAGGGGTTTTATCGCCCCTTCTGGGGTGCATGGTGGTGGACGGCCTTATACGTAAGTTTAATACCAAAGGGGTTCTACATCCAAGGCTGTGCAGATGATTTTGTGATCCTCGCCAGAGGGGCTCCTCTGGACACGTTGATGGGCCTTACAAAATCAACACTGCGTATTGTAGAGCTCTGGTGCGATAGCTCAGGGCTCACAGTGAATCCGGAGAAATCCAGTTTGATCATCTTTACGAGGAAATATAAGACTCCGAAGGTGAACGCTCCTGCTTTCCTCGGAAGGAAGCTGACGATCTCAGATTCGATCACGTATCTGGGAGTCATTCTGGATAGCAAGCTGCACTGGGGGGAAGCACCTTGAAGCGCAGTGCAGGAGTTTTGTGAAAACCTATTGGATGTGCAGAAGGGCCTTTGGGATGACGTGGGGCTTAGGGTCCAAGATGATATCTTGGCTCTATTCGGCCGTGCTTAAGCCCAGGCTCTTATATGCTGTGGTGGTCTGGTGGACACGGACCAGGCTTGAGACCGTGCAAGACAAGCTGTGTCGCATTCAAGCAATGGTGTTCAGGGGACTGACTAGAGCAATGAGAACTACGCCCACCGCGGCAGTCGGCTTCATGCTTTGTGAAGAACCTTTACATGTTGCAATTACCGCCGGGGCGGCTCAGGCAATGGGCTGTTTGGCAAGGGTAAGCAGGTGCACCTGGGGGACTGAACACACCAGGCTCCCCGAAGACATCAAGAAGCTGCCAATTCTTGGAATGAGGCAAGATAAAACTACTAAACGCTTCAATTTGACCGAAGCTTTCCGGGTCATCATCCCGAATAGGGGGTATCTAATACACAAATGGGTCCAAAGGAGAAAGAGGGACGGGAGCGGGCATTTTCGACACTGCAGGAAAGAGGGCGCTAGAGATTCCACTGGAACGACAAGCAACAGTCTTCCAGGCGGAGGTCCTGGCTGTACTCCGATGCGCTGAGGCACTTATAGAGAAAAACGCCATTGACATACAGATTACAATCTGCTCTGACGGTCAAGCGGCATTAACTGCAGTTGGAAAACCAGACATAACATCAGAGCTGGTTTGGCAGTGCAAACATGCACTAAACCAACTAGCAGAAAGAAATAGCGTGACCATAACATGGGTCCCTGGGCATACAGGTGTCAAGGGTAACGAAAAAGCGGACCAGCTAGCTAAACGCGGTGTAGCCAGAGAATATATTGGACCAGAATCGACACTGGGCCTAGCGCCATGCTGCATCGGTATGGCTATCAAAAATTGGGTCCGGACAAAACATCGGCAATACTGGATAAGCACTAGGGGTTGCCGGCAGACAAAGGTCACCCTGGGCGAAACTTACAGGATGGACCGGGCCAGGGAAATCCTAAAGCTTACCAAGAAAGATCTAAGAATAAAGGGTCAAATCCTCACTGGGCTCACTTATTTAAATTACCATAGGTAAAAGTTGAAATTGAGCCCTACTTCCGAATACAGGAGCCGTAGAAGGGATGACGAGACAGCCCTGCATGTTTTATGCCAGTGCCCGGCTCTCGCTGGGCTTATGCTATAGCTACTCGGGATTTCTATCATAGAAACTGAAGAGCTAACAACGCATACAGTGGGAGACATACTGGGCTTCATTAAGGAGTTTTGTAGATCTTGGAGGATTCTAAAAGATTCTGCAAACACCTAGAAGATTTTAATCGGTTATGGAAGAGTTTAGAAAATTTAAAAATTAGGAAATTTCGAAAACTTTCAGAAAATATTAAAAGAATTTTTGAATTTCACAGTTTCTACTTCTCATAATTCTTGAAAAATTAATCGGAACTATGAATAAAAAAGGAAGTAAGGGGGAAAAGGAATAAAATTCTCAAATAAAGAGCAATATTAGATGTTAAAAATTAATGGGGAGGCATAAGGAAAAAGGAAGAATAAGGGACTTTTTATTTCATTAGACATTTGTATATCTAATGAATTTTCTTTTAATTACAGACTTTTTAAAAAAAAGCAATTGCGGTTTGGTTTTCAGCGTGGAATATATTACACACACATAATTAATAATTTACTAATTGCTCTTTCAGTCATTTAAATATAATTATTTAATCTCTAAATGCAATAAATGAAAAGAATCTCAGCTATAATATTATTTTCCCATTTCCTGAGTAAAGGCATCAAAACTTAAAATCATAGCCGTGAGTTAATTGAAATGTCTGCGTTATTATTTCTGTAGGAGGGAAAAGGCGAGGATTATTATGAAATAAACGTATAAAGTAGGAGCATTACAGGATGAGCCAAAAATTATGGCGTAATGATATAACATCATTAGAGGTACCGGAACGACAGAACAAATTATATTAATTATAATGTAATACGAGCGACTCTGACGGTCACTAAATTGTATTTATCTTTAAACGCCTTGAGCGTTTTGTACGGAAAATTCCCGTGATATCTTCACTTTTGCTTCTCTGAGTCCCTGAGGGCAAACAGAAGTGCGAATTTCAAAAGAGAAACTCGCTGCTTTTACTTCTTCATTTTGCTTCACTAACTTTCTATGACTTGTCTCATTTTCTTCTTTGATTTTTTTCATGGCTTGTAAACTCTCAAAAAAGTTCAGGAAAAGCTGACAAACTTCAAAAGATTCTATATTTTTATTTGTTTGAAGTAATTCAAGTTAAGTTATATATCTTATTTTCATATAAATATAAAAAATTAAGATAGTTGTAAAGAGACTCACATTTTTTACGCTATATAAAGTCCTTTAGGATCGTCCATAAACTACGTTATCAATTTAGGGGGGGGGGGGGTCCGCACAAAACCTACGGTTTGTAAAGAAGGGGGGGGGGGGTCAGTCAAAGTAGCATTACAAGTTAAGTTAAGCTTTTACAGAAGTTTTTTTTCTAAAAGCACATATGGTAACGTTTAATACGTTTCCAGATAAACGTATTAAAAAATAGGTAAAATGGCCCAAAATCGGTAACGTAGTTTATGGACGATTCCTTTTTGTGACAACAACACTCAGTGGCTGGATTAATTTTACCTTGCTCGAGAGAAAGCACAAGTGCAAAATCTGATAAAATTCGAGTTATATTTGTAACATCTGGTACCACATTCTTTAATAACCGAGCATTGTGCCTTCCTTCGAATTTGCTACTGTTTTATAAAGTTATTTGAGGAGAAATTAGAAGACGAACTAAAACGAATTAGAACTTTCTATCTGAAACTTAAAAAAATACTTATTCAATGAATCTAAAAAAAATCCATATCCTTTTACTCCGCGGATTTTATTCACATCGCTCGGAAAATTTTACGCATTTAGGATGGAGGCTTATCCTATTTTATTCTTCCCTTGAAGCAATTGAAGTTAACACTTCAGTTCAGCTTTCAGACTTTTATTATGAAGAATTTTGAATATAGAAATTTAAATTTAATTCTTGTAGCATTAAAAATATTTGATTGCTTATATTGAATTTATTACTGGGTGTGAGAAAAAATTATGCAAATCCATTTGTCTTTGATGCAAGCAAACTGGTTTATATTTTCGACGGTCGAAAATAGCGGGACGCGTGTTAATTCGTCGACAGAAAAGTCGGTCTGTCGGAATGAAAAGGAGGGTGAAAAGTAATTAATTAAGAGAACAGAGCCCCGGTGTATGGAAATATTACTCAGAGTACACCGCTATGGCCTTCCAGAATGAACCAATGGAGAGAAGCAGTTGATGATGAATTGCTTTTTTCTCTCGTAGTTCCGACGTTCTTCCTGCCCGTTTTTAATGTCCCACGTGGAATAATTGTTCACCGATTGCCACACTCAAAATAAAATTCGGAATCAGAATTTAATAATAAAAGATTCAAAACTATATAAAAATTTGCGAATTAAAATGGAATGTCGGTTTTAGATTCATTCCATGCACGTTCTTTAGGGAAAATTCTCTACTATAAAGCGCTACAGACTTTTTGTTTCATCTACAGAGAGGAGTTAAAGTAAGGGTAGATTAATTAAGCCCGTAATGAGAACTATGGCAAACACTGGAATGTGCACAAATCCTACTCGGAAAAGAAATTATGAACTGTCTTTAAGCTCTTTAAAAACTTTATCTATTTATGCTAAATGTTTAGTCCATGATTTAAATTCATTTTTAAATACCATTTTCAGGGATGATAGCATTTTAGTAATTCAAATTTAGGGGAAATAGGGAATTTTTCCTAATTCTTCCAAAGTCTTCTAGAATTCTCCAATATTTTTAGGACTTTCTAAAATCGTCCAGAAACTTTTAAACTCTTACGGAGATATCCAGCCTAGGCGGAAAAAAGATGAATAGTAACTATGTATAGCGACAATTATAGTATAATTGTACAAAATGAATAGTTCAAACTACGTATAGTAGCTTTACATAGTCGCTATATATAGTTACTATTCATATTTTTTCCTCCTGGGAGACTTTTGCAGAGTCTTCTAAAATCTTCTAAATTCTTCAAAAATCTTGCATAATCTGTTATAGCTTTCAAAAATATTCAACACTGTTTCATAATCTTTTAGAATCCTCAAAAATCTTTCGAAAAAAAAAAAAAATCTAGAGAATTTTAGGAAGATTTTGAAATGAGTCTAGAAGGTTCAAGATTATTTATAAATAATTCTGCACAATTTTAGAAAATTGTGGAGCACAGAATACTCTTGAGGATTCCAGAAGATTCTGGAATAGTCTAGCACATTTTGTAGAATATTAAAGAAAGAATTTCGGGATATTCTTTTCTAAGAATTTGAAAAATTCTAGAACCCAGAAGATTTTAAAAGATTATGAAAGAATCTAGAAGAATCTACATGACTGTAGAACATTCTAAAACAGTCTCGAAAAATTTGGAGAATTTTTACAGATTTCAGCTAAAGTTTTGAAGATTCTAAAGACTTTGAGAAAATCTCGGAAGTCTTTTGTAGATTCTGGAAGATTCTAAAAGATTCGGGATAATTCTGGAAACATCTGGAAGATTTTAGAAGGTTATTTGCGAGTACAGAATATTTTAGAAAATTAAAATAGATTATGTAAAATTTTTGAAAATTGTGAAAGGTTTTATAAGAATCTGAAGGAGTCTGGAAGCCTATGGGGCAGTATATAGTTTTGGAAGAATTTTAGCAGATTTCAGATAAGTCTTGAGGATTCTGGAGGATTTTAGGAGAGTTTAGGAGGCTTCGTAGATTTTGGAGGTTTCTAAAGATTCTAGAGACTTCTGGACAGGTCTAGAAGATTTTAAAAGGTTATGAAAGAGTTCAGAAGATTTATGAGGATTTTAGTGGATTTTAGAAGATTCTGAAATAAGCTAGAATAATTTGAAAAATTTAAATAGATTTTGGAAAAAATTTTAAAGAATAAGAAGATTATGGATTAGTCTTGAGTTCTAGAGAATTTTAACAGACTTAGAAAAAGGTTTGAAAATTAAAATTTTGGAAGGATCTGGAGAATTTTGAAATATTTTGGAGGACTCTGGAAAATTATGGGATGGTGAAGAATTTTTTGAAGAATTTTAGCAGATTTCAGATAAGTCTTAAAGATTCTGGAGACTTTTAGGAGAGTTTAGAAGTTTTTTGTAGATTTTGGAGGATTCTAAAAGATTCTAGGGAATTCTGGAAACTTCTGGAAGATTTTAGAAGGCTAGAGGATTTTAGAAGATTCTGGAAGAACCTACGAATAAAAAAGTCCAAAAGAATCTAGATGATATATGAGATTTTAGAACAATCTCGAATATTTTATAGAATTTTGAAAGATTTTAGATATGACTTGAAGATTCTGAAGGATTTGAGAACATTTCGGAAATCTTTCGTACATTTTAGAAGATTCTAAAAGATTCCGGATAATTCTGGAAAAGTCTAGAATATTTTGGAAAATTTAAGTAGTTTTTGGAAAAAATTTTAAAAATTAAGAAAATTATGGATTAGTCTTGAGTTCTAGAGAATTTCAACAGACTTAGAAAAAGGTTTGAAAATTAAAATTTTGAAAGAATCTGGAGGATTTTGAAATATTTTCGAGGATTCTGGAAGACTATGGGGCAGTATAGAATTTTCTGAAGAATTTTAGCAGATTCCAAATAAGTTTTGAAGATTCTGGAGACTTTTAAGAGAGTTTAGGAGTCTTTTGTAGATTTTGGAAAATTCTAAAAGATTTTAGAGAATTTTGGAAACTTCTAGAAGATTCTGGAGAATTATGGAATAGTTAAGATGATTCTAGAGGATTTTAGATGATTCTGGAAGAACCCACAAGATTCTAAAAGATTATGAAAAAATCCAAAAGAATCTAGATGATTACAGGAAACTTCAGAACAATCTTGAATATTTTACAGAATTTTGAAAGATTTCTGATATGTCTTGAGGATTCTGAAGGATTTGAGAACATTTCAGAAGTCTTTTGTACATTTTGGAAGATTCTTAAAGATTTCAAATAATTCTGGAAATGTCTTGAAAATTTAAAAGTTCAAAAGATTCAAAAGATTAGTTGAGTTCAAAAGATTTTAGAGGATTTTAGAAAAGTATTTGAAAATAATGGAAAGTTCTAGAAGAATCTTAAGGATTTTTGAAGGAATCTGAAGGATTCTAGAAGACTATGGAACAGTATAGAATTTTTTGAAGAATTTTAGCAGATTTCAGAAAAGTCTTGAAGATTCTGGAGGATTTTAGGAGAGTTTAGGAGGTTTCGTAGATTTTGGAGGTTTCTAAAGATTCTAGAGAATTCTGGGCAGGTCTAGAAGATTTTAAAAGGTTATGGAAGTGTTTAGAAGATTTGAAAGCATTATAGAAGATTTTAGAAGATTCTGGAACAATCTAAAATATTTTGGAAAATTTAAATAGATTTCGGAGAAATTTTTGAAGATTAAGAACACTCTGAAAGTGTTTGGAAGACTATGGATCATTTTAGAGAATTCTAACAAACCTGAAAATTTTTTTGAAAATTATGGAAGATTTTTAGAAGAATCTGGAGGATTTTGAAAAAGTCTGGATGATTCTGTAAGATTGTGGGATAGTATAAATGTTTTTAAAGAATTTTAGCAGATTTTAAATAAATTTTTAAAAATCTGGAGGATTTAAGGAGGTTTGAGTTCTGTAAGAACTTTGATTCTAAAAAAATTCTGAAAAAACCTAGAAGACTGAAGTTGGTTAATTAGAAGTTTAAAGGATTTGAAAAATATGGAAAATTTCAGAAAACATTGAAAGAGTTTCTGAATGTCATAAGTTTCTGAATGTCATAAGTTTCTATTTCGCGAATTTCTTGGAAAATTGATCGGAATTTTGAGTAAAAAAAGGGAAAATGGGGAAAAAGAAGGAGAAAGGAATAAAATTTTCAAATAAAGGGATTTTAGGGGATTTTGAGAATAATAGGGGGGGGGGGGAAGGAGAATAGGGGACTTCTTGTTTTTAATAAAATATCTTTGTCTACTGAATTATTGACTTTTAATTATAGAATTTTTTAAAAGTAATTGAAGTTTGGTTTCTAGTATTGAAAATATTATATTCAAGTAGAGGTACCTATCTTTATAATTCTGAATAAAAACTGAAGCTGGCTGTTACGTGTTAAGTTAGTCAATTTCGAGAGTAAAACTTGTGACATTCAGTATACAATCGTCAGAGCCTTTAAGCAATGTGGCCAGAAGCGTGCCAACCCAGAGATGTGCTTCGAGAGCTGATAAATATTCATGTCTCCGGTAAACACTTCAACATCAAAACACCGACCCAGCCCAAGTTTGCTTAATCCATGTAGTGTTGAATACTTGCCCGAACGCGATATCATATCCGCGTTGAATATACGCCTGCTTTATATTAGAAATTCTGGACCAACGACTGTTGATTTCTCAAGTTTCCGTCTCGCGAGCTTTATTACTTGAGCAACTAGGTTGCAAAACGAACCCTCGATCGATGGAACAATTGAAAAAGGCGATGCAAAAAAGAGGAATTTAATCCGTTCTTACTGGACCGATTTTCTATCATCATGCATTAGCAAATAAAAATGATGTCGAAAATTGGTACTGTTCAGAAATTTTATTTTTCGATTATGAATGGTTCTTAGTCGTCCAAACAATCAATAATATCAATCAAATCTTAAAAAGATTCCATAGAAAGAGACCACGAAACACACGTCGTCTATCAACTAACCTGCAATCAATGCGGATGGGTTTACATAGGTCAAACTCAAAGAGAACTTATAGTTAGAATAAATGAGCATAAAAGAGATATAAAAAATTTGTGTACTGAAACAGCTTTAGGAAAACACGCCATCACTATGTTTCACACTTTTGACTTCAACAATCCCATTATTTTGGCTACAGAAAAGAATAAAACTAGAAGAAAGATTCTTGAAATGATTCACATAATTCGGAATGAAAAATCAGTTAATTTACGTATAGACATTCAAGGTCTGAGTACTCTATACCATAATTTAATTTTTACTAAGCAAAATAATTTAACATAGTTCTTATAGTTCAAGTAGATTATTAATACATATCACACTCAGAACATAATTTGTTTTAAAAGGAGGAAGTGACGTCGTTGCAGTCACGTGATCGTCTGTACCACATAACATAACCTCAAAACTGCAAGGCCACGTGGTCTCTCACGTTGGTCCTTGTTATTTTCACAATCGTTTCACTTTTTTAAATAAAATAGTTTTTTTGGAGAACAAGGTTTTAAAAAATTATCACAACAATTACAATAGTCAATAGAACAGTTTTCTAAAGAGTACACTTCAGAAAAAATGTATTCGTGAACAGCTAAGGTTATGTTGTTCATATTAGAAAATACTAAAAAGAACTAAACTTCAATTATAATCAAAATTTAAAGTATGGATAACAAGTTTCGATATATGATTCTTTTAGAACTATTTTTAAAACAACCTTTAACTCTGTTCCAATCTATTTGGATTTCACTCTTGACATTGGTCCTACATATTATGTTATTGTCCTTGCGCTTTTTTAAAGAAAAACATTTACATGTCTCTAAACTCGGTATCGCTCCTTAGAGTCCTTGAAGAGGGACTGGAGCTTCAAAAGATGAAAAGATAGTGTCCTACTTCTGATAGACTTGTTTATATATTTCATGACGTCAAATATAATGATTCAGTGCGTTTCTTCAAATATAAAAGAAAAAGTAGACTGAAAACATGTTAACGTAACAGACATTCCTATTAATACTGCAGATACATCTGTTAAATTTACTAACCATCTGTTAGTCTAACAAAAATTTCTGTAAACATAACAGAAAAAATCTGCTGTCCCTATTTCAACAGATGATATCTGTTAATTTTACAGATTTTTTCTCCGAGCATTAGGAAGCTTCCTCTATGAGGCAGCAAAAGGAAATTGTCTCTAAAAGCAGAAGCACAAAATTTTTCAAATGCTAAGCTATCAAGAACATTGTGCAAAACTTTACTACGAAGATAGAGGACAGATTATTCTCAATCAGAATTTCAATAAAACCTCACTATTGAGTTTACAAAAATTTTCAGAGTTTAACTAAGAAAGATTCAAAGGCCGTAGCAGGATAAGCATGGTCTGGGTGCCCCCGCTTGGATGTGATCCATATTGTGGGGGCAAGTGGTTACCCCTATAAGATAAATTTACCTCAAGTATCAACTAAAAAAAATTTTTTTTACAAAAGTTATAAACAAATTTTGTAAAATCAAAAAATCAATTTTTCTCGAAAACGGCTTTACCGATCGTGATGGTTAAAATATATGTTATAGAGGGTACGAAGGGGGTTCCGAAAAAAATTCAAGAACCAATTCTGTTGATAATAAGGGGATAAATAAAAAAATAATAATTTTTAAATAATTTTTTTAAAGGAAGTACTTCCAGAACACCAACCATTTTTTCCCTATATCATGCTCACATTCAAGGCTTCAAAATATATTTTTGCGGAAATGATCAAAGCATTATATCATAGTTTAAAAAAATAAAAACTACTTATTGGCCCCTCACATGTATGCAATTCCATGAGAATAAGGGGCAAACTTAATTTTTAGCTTATGACGCAATAAGTTATACGCAATGATGTAATAAAAACCAGACGCAACAGAATTTTTAAATTAAAAACACATTTTATCGTAAATTCCCCAGTCACAGTGGCAATTGATTATAAGTAGATAGAAAAATACTTCTCTTCGTTTACTGCTGACATTCGCCAAACTAATTTCATGTTTGCCCAGGATGCACCACGTAGAGGTCGTCAGCCATATTAGCATCCTTTACTTTATTTACTCTATATACAACTATATACATCCTATATTAATAACCTAACTATAATTAACTATAACTATAACTTAACTATAATTGCCCATATATGGGCAATTCTTTTGTTGGTTACATTACGGTTTCACGCACATTTTTCGAAATAAGTTTTTTTGTTTATTTTTTTGGATGTTCGAGTTATAGTTTATTCGAAGGCACTAAAAAACTCTTCAAAATGAGCATTCATATAAAAAAACTTTTCAATAGAAGCCAAGAAATTGGAATTTCAAAAGCGTAGGAACGTTACACGTTTTCGGCGAAAACGTGTAACGTTCCAACGCTCTTGAAATTGTGATTTT
>JBAGKK010499958.1:0-14881 GCA_037177015.1 Euceroptres primus | reverse complement strand
ATGGTCAAAATGTGCATTTGTTTATAAAAATTGTTCACATAATTAACAATTTTTGTAATTATGAAAAATATGGCAGCTAGGAGACTGGCAAATCATTTCGAGTTGATTGGACAGAAAAAAAATGAAGCCTATTCATGAAAATTTGGTTAAAGCGTGCATTTGTTTATAAAAATTATTTAAATAATTATTGCTGGAGTCTCATCCGTGTCGATCCGATCAAAAAACATGTTTTCTCAAGCAAACGTCGAACTTGGTTTAGAACTTTAGACAAAAGTCACTGGATTGGCCCAAAAATTATAAAATGATGACTTTCTTTCGTCAACTTAAAAAAAAAATAGCTTTAAAATTCACCGACCTTAGAACTTTTGAACATTAGGTTATGCTCATGTATGAAGCGTTAGTAAAACAATGTTGTATGTGAATATTCATAATAAAACATTGCTGTATGCGATTCAGCTTTGTGTGACTGAGAAATGATTTATTTGATAAATTAGGTCCTGAAGGGCATAATAAATAAACTAAATGCAGAACACAGTAGACTGCAGAGGGAAAAGTAACTATTAGTCAGAAAATGATAAAAAATTCAAAATTATTGGAGGATTTCAGTTTTTTGAGCTTCCTGTAAAATCGTCCGAATGGCGCATAATGTTCTATTGTAGAGTACGTTTCAATTTCTGACTTGGTTTCGGGTAGATTTATTAATTTTACTTTTTTCAGTTTCAGTTGTTGGCGTCTGTTTTGTTCCGAGAGCAATGTGCCCCAGAGGATGAGACTATAACCTCGGATGATTCCTCTATTCAATCTTACTTAAGTACGAACCTGGATCAGAATTCGTCAGCGCGAAGCGTTCACACTCGCCGAACGGATTTATACGACAGACTCGCGGAATTTTTTCCAGAAACTTTAACGCAACCCCGTGCTAATCTTATAGATCTTCTGCCATTATGATATTACTAAAGTTCAAAGTGATACACTAAATCAATGTCAGTCAAAACAAAGCAGAATCCTCGTTTTTGGTTTGTCTTGGTTGCATTCATTGATCTGTAAATATGACTTTTTTTTACTTATCGAAACGACGTGATGCTTTCTAGTTGGGAACAGTTTTATTGTGCAATTACACATTGTAAAGGTCTTATATTTTTTTACTGTAAATATTCTTCTTTAGTTTGGTAAAAAACAGGTTTTTATTGTGACTGTTTTATGATTAATTTTAGGTCTGGGTACGACGAATGATGATTTTATTTTATCGTGTGATTCAAACTGACGCGCAGATTGATTGCAAATTACAAGTATGTTACCAGTTTTTTTTTATATATTAGCCATATTTTGTTTTCAAGTTTATTTTTCAGTTACTTAATCCCGCGAGCTGAAAATCAAAAGAGTTTTCCACCTCTGCGTTGAAAGTTAGACAGTTAGTACCAAAACTTTTTCAAACGATAGCTGTGCTCTGTTTCTATATTTTCATTTCTTTCCAATTTCATTAATCAGTACGTAAAGTTTCTTGATCTTTGTCTTGAAATTTTCGGGCTGCTTTCTAAGAAGATATTAACCAGCTGAGCTAAAGTTTGCTTATTTGCTTGTGACGATACGTTTGAAAGGTGGATTAAAAAAAACAGTTTCATCGTGCTCACAAATGCAATAGCCTTTTGAATTTTGAAAATCGCTAGTTGTAGCAAAACTAAAAACAACGTTCGAAATCTTAATTTATAGCATGATCTCGTGTAAATAATTTAAATATATACTCCTTTTGAAGCATCGATTTTTGTTTTATTGAACTGTTTTGATAATAAAGAAAACTGTTTTCTGAGCTACTTGATTTTTTTAAAATAGTTATTGACTCTTTAGGGAAAATTTCGATTCTGATGAGAAATGGAATAAGAACCAAAGATATTTTTCATTGCAAAATGTTAAACTGTAAATTTCTTCAATGTTATTAAATAGATTCAAGTTACAAGTTCGATTAGATTAAATAGAATATATAGGAGCATCTTTATCATTAAGTAGTGTAGATTTAGAATCTTTATTGCTTTATATAAAACTTGTCTCCTGTCATCTTCCAAAAAATAGTGTGAAATATTTTATTGCAGCTCTTTCCACAATATTGTTATAAAATTGACTTTTATTCATTTTTATTTTAGCTTTCGATTTTATTATTTCTTATGGATTAAATCCTTTTAGGATTATATTCAAAATATGTGAAGTATAAAACTGAATTTTTAGATAATTTGTTTTCAAGTTGAGGTACTTATGTAAAAATGATTATGTATTTTTATTGTAAAAAAGCAAAAAACGCTGTATTTAAGTTTGAAGTGTAAATATCTGTATCTAATGGAAAATATACATTTATACAATTCTTGTTAAATTTGGAAAGGAGAGTGAAATTTTCAAGGAAAATAAAACTCGTATTACATAAACAAAATATTATGTAATCATCTTATGATTAAAGTAATTTTTATACTTTTTCTTAGGAAGAAATGAATATAGAATAAAGTTTTCAACCCTTAATTATTTTTTTCCCTATTGAAAATTATTTTGATAAATGTTTCATATGTTTAAGAATTTATTATTTATTTTCCCTATTAATGTTATTTTCATTTGAAAATCCCGCCTGATGCGTTACTTATGAGAACCAATCACATAATTGGGTCAAGAGAAATAAATCATTGATTGGCTAAAGATTAGTGATAGCTCGGAGTGGAAATTGGAAGTTGCGCACACACACCATGCGAGGGTGTAAACTATGTATAGGTTATGTGTACACGCGTAATACCATCTGCGCAAGCATCAACTACTATGATCTACTATTAATTAATGGCTAATGGTGGGAGCAGCAGATGAGGGGAATATGACATGGTGGAAGTTTACAAGGTGGAGGTCCGACTGTAAAACCAAAATGTCGCTTCTTCGACGGTCACAGGTTAGTTTTTTATTTTTTACATTTTTAATCATTTTAATATGTGTAATTAAAAAGTTTTTAAATTAATTAATTATTATTAGAATTATTTTCTACAACCAAGAAGATTTTTTTAGTTAACAAATAATAATATAAATAATTTATAGGTTATGTTCTATCTGAAATTTTTCAAGTAATCATATTTTTGCGTTTATGAAGATAATAAATAACTTGATTTATTGTAAAACAACCAATTCTATTCACTTAATTTTGAAATTTAAAGCAAACCCTTACGTAAAAAAATTACTTGAAGATGCTAGTAGTATTTTCGTGACTATTTGGAATAATATAACGAATGTCATATTAAAGTGTGCTATAATATTTAGGAATCTCAACTTAGAATAAAAGAATGGTACTTTAAATTAAGTAGTAACTGTCATTCAAACAATTATCATTTATTGAGTACTAACTGTCAAAACTAGAAAAATTTTAGAGGTTACATTCAGAATCAAAACTGAATTTCAGAGTGTCAATTAATTTCTATTAATCAACTAATAGTAGCTTAGAATGCTTTTTTACTGATATTTAAATTAAGTTTCACAACTATTACCACACATTTCGTGATATCTAGTCGATATCAAACATTTGCGAAAATAAGTTAGCTTGTTAAGTAGTTTCTTTCCGTAAGGGGAACTTTAAACTGTTTATTGAATCTAATCGCGAATAGATAAATAAACTTCTAAAAATGTTTTTTTTTTCCTTACAAAATGGAACTGGGAACTATTAATACAAATTAATTTTATTTTTTAGCAATGGGGTACATTTAGTCGCGTATGGCACGTATATGACGCAAAATGGCAAGACCCATTCGAAAGTGCAAAAGTTATAAGTCAGTATCTCAGGGGAATGTACAAACCCATTTATCATCCTATGAGTGAGTATAGCTTTTAAAACTTACATTTATAAAACTTAATCACAGGGATCCGAACGAAATTAAGGGTCATTTTTCTATATTTTCCAATTATTTCTATAAATTCAAAACAATTTGACGAAATATTCAGCTAAATACGAGAAAGTGCTGATATATTATAAAACTACCAAGGCAGAACCTCTAGATTATAGGACATTTTAGTTTTATACAGAAAAAAAACGAAAGAAACGTAACGAAAATTTCGTTACGTTTCTTTTCGTTTCTGTCGACGTAAAACATTGATGAAACGCAATTTCGGCATTGCAACTCGGTGATTCTATAATATTGCAGCACTTTCTCATACTCAGCTGAATATTTAGCCAAACTATTTTGAATTTGTAGAAATAATTGGAAAATATCGAAAAATGGACCTTAATTTCGTTCGGATCCTTGCTTAATCAATAGTATATAAAGTAAAAATACAAAAAATGCGTGAAATAATCTGTAGAACCTAAATTTTTTGTTATTTTTATCACAGATGACTGTGGCGATAACGTGGTAGTAATAAACAGTAGAGATATTGCCTTGAGGGGAAATGAATGGCAAAAACGTATGTATTTTCACCACACTGGTTATCACGGCGGTGCATCTTACACACTCGCTTGGGAATTACATAGCAAAGATCCTACCTTGGTAATTTTTTTGACACCTAGTAAACCTGATAAAAATTTACTTTAAATAGTATAAATTTTACCAAATTGAATTTTTTTTTATATTTTCAGATCGTGAAAAAAGCAGTCTACAGATCTATCACTGGAACTTTGCAACGTAGACACACAATGCAACGTTTACACATTTTTCCCACCACTGAAGTTCCAAAGAACATTTTGGAAAACATCAGCAACCAAATTAAACAAATCAGACCAGTACCAGTTAGACTCGATCACATGCCGGTGGAAGAAGTTGCCAAATTCCCTAAACTCTTAGAATTCCCTGAAGAATATGTTCGACGATAAAATTTCTGGTGATCTTATTTTAATCGTAAGTGTAGATTGATTTTGAATATATATAGTAATTAAGATTTTGTTCTCTTCTGAAATTATTTCCGCCTTGAAACCATAATAAAAAGAATAAAATGGTTCTTTGAAAGAATATTGCAGAATTCGTGTTAAGATAAAATGGTTCTTTGAAAGAATATTGCAGAATTCGTGTTAAAATTAGTTTATTGAAATTGCTTAAAAAATTATATTGAAACGTTAAAAATAGTATCTGATTCTTATAGAATATTAAATGCATCGAATTTTCAATCACATTGAGCTTAATTATCCCCGAGGTGTAAATCTTTTTTTACGGCGTCGGCAGTGACATACATCATCTGATCCTTAGTTTTCATGTAGTTGTCTATTGCTATTTGCCTCATAGCTTCCCAGGCATAAAGATCGCGATAAATCGGTCTAACGTACTTCATGCGACCAATTTTCGTTACAAAGTCGAGAGCTTGTGTGACTTTCGGTTCCCATCGAGATTTTAGAGACAATCGAATCCATATGAATCTGAACATTTCAAGATGTAAGATGTAAAGTATAAATAATTATATCAAAGTGTTATTTTAAAATTCGATCAAATCATTTACTTACTTTATGTTGCAATTCTGTACAGAGTCAAAGTCGTAAATCTCCTGCATTTTTTTCAACTTTTTGATTGAGAGTACGGCATCATTTTCAAACAATTCTACTAGAAACTGTTCTCTTTGATTTGCAGTTAGATTTGTAATGTCCGATTTCTCGAAGGGAGCTGTTGCATTTTCATCCCAGGAAAGCCATTTTTTAGTGAGCTCGATGCAGGCATTCAGCAAATCGGTATTATAATTTGGAATTACGGGAGGCATGCCTGGTTTGTTCAGCCAGGAATCCCAGTCTACTGAATCCAGAATCTGTAAAAAATATAAATTTACAATTTTTATGCTCGATTCTTCAGAGCCTCTTCAAAATATGTAGTTGCTTCATATGAGAACAAAACCTGAGTTTTATTGGAGAAGTATTTATACAAATAGTCCTTCCAATCCGAAGTCACAATACTCTTGTACTTGAAAGTTTCAAAGTAACTTCTCAAGAAGGGTTCGAACTCTTTAGGACCTCCGAGAAGTTCTTCCAAGTAGTAGAGAAAAGTATGGCCCTTCATGTAAGGCACTGCGGAAAATGCATCGTCAGGATCAACTCCATCCAAATTTACCACCAATTTAGTCAATTCTGGAGCATGACTCAGAGTTTTAATCTACAAAAGAAAAAAACTGTTTAGTATACTTAGATATTTTTTAAATATCTAAATCTTTTCAAATCTTTTTATATCTAAATCTTTTCAAATCTTTTTATATCTAAATCTTTTTAAATCTATTTATATCTAAATCTTTTTAAATCTATTTATATCTAAATATTTTTAAATCTTTTTTTTTTAATATTTAAAAAAAAGACTTACAGATTCCTTGAGGTCAGAAAGTCCCATCAAGGCAGAAAATTGCCTATCTTTTTCACCAAACATCCTCCCAATTATTTTGTATTCAATAAACATAGTAAAGCCTTCATTCAGCCAAAAGTGTTCGAAATTTGCGTTTGTCACCAAGTTTCCAGTCCAGCTGTGTGAAATTTCATGAGCAATGACACTGGCTAAAGAGCGATCGCCGGCGAGCAAAGTTGGTGTTATAAAAGTTAAGCATGGATTTTCCATTCCACCAAAGGCGAAACTCGGAGGAAGAACCAAAAGATCGTAGACACCTGGTTAAATACATTTCAATTTTAAATAGAATTTAAATGGTACAAATAATTTGAAAAGTAATCTAAAAATTTATTTTGGACAATGTTACCCCAGACGTAGGGACCACAAATATCCTCAGCAGTGCGCAGCATCGTGTCAGTTTCCGCAAATTCATAAGCACTTTGGTCGATTAATTCTTTCTCGGACCAAATCGAAGATCTGGGTCCTACTCGTTTGGAAACTAAACTGCCGACTGCGATTGCTATCAAGTACGAAGGCGTTGGAACTGGTTGATGAAATTTGGTGAGTTTTGAAAAGTTTTCTATATCCTCGGTTCCATCTTGCAAAGCTGACATTAATACTGTTGCCCACATTGGCGCTACAATCTTTATGCCAGATTAAAAATATTACCTTAAAAAACTTGACTAAAAGCAAGAATTGAAGCGTGCTCTACAATAGTGCATTATGCGCCATTCGGACGATTTTACAGGAAGCTTAAAAAACTGAAATCCTACAATAATTTTGAATTTTTTATCTTAATTTCCTGACTAATAGTTACTTTTGCCTCTGCGGTCTACTATGTTCTGAATTTAGTTTATTTAATATGCTCTTTAAGTTTTACTTCATCAATTATATAATTTCTCAGTCACACAAAGCTGTATGTCGAATCGCATACAGCAATGTTTTACTATCAACATTCACATACAACATTGTTTTACTAACGCTTCATGCATTACCATACCCTAATGTTCAAAACTTCAAAAGTCGATGAATTTTGAAGCTAAACTGAAAGCTCGATTTAAGGCCGGTTTCGGGGGTTGCCTCAATGGCCTTGGCCTAAATCGAGCGGTCTCTAAACGTTAACAAGTTAGGGCCGTAAACTAACACACATTCACCTATAAACTAATTCCTGCAAGGCCTATCCAGAGCGGTTTTCAACAGTGATTTCAGTGTATTTTGTTTTTTTAATTTGATGAAAGACAGGGTTTCTATCATTTTTTAATTTTGGGTCAATCCAGTGACTTTCGTCTAACTTTAAACCAAGTTTCGATCATATTTTTAAAAAATATAAGCTTTATACATTATTAACATTGGTTTATTTTCAAAAAAATGAAATTTGTACTGAATTGTGCTAGATTTGTGCTCAATTTTGCCGCAAAAGATTTTTTGAAAAAATAAAAATTTGAGGCAAAATTTCCAAAAAACTGTTTTTGGCCCAGCACCGCCATTTTGTTTTTTCAAAAAAACAAAAGTTGTACTGAATTGTGCTAGATTTGTGCTCAATTGTGCCGCAACAAAAGATTTTTTGAAAAAATAAATATTTGATGCAAAATTTCCAAAAAACTTTTTTTGGATCAGCACCGCCATTTTGTTTTTTCAAAAAAACAAAAGTTGTGCTGAATTGTGCTACATTTGTGCTCAATTGTGCCGCAAAAGATTTTTCGAAAATATCAATATTTGAGCCAAAATTTCAAAAAAAGTTTTTTGATTAGCACCGCCAACTTCAATTTTCAAAAAAATGAAAGTTGTGCTGAATTTTGCTAGATTTGTGCTCAATTGTGCCGCAAAAGATTTTTCGAAAATATCAAAATTTGAGCCAGAATTTCCAAAAAAAGTTTTTTAGCCCAGCACCCCCATTTTGTTTTTTCAAAAAAACAAAAGCTGTGCTGAGTTGTGCTAGCCTAGCACAACAAAAATTCCCTAAGGCTCTTTTCACTCAGAAGTATATTTTCGAAATTACATCAACTTTTTTGAACTTGTAAGAACTTTTTTACCCAAAATTTTCAAAAATGCGAATATCGAAAATTTTTGGTCAAAAATGTATTCCAAGTTCATAAAATTTAATGTAATTTCGAAAATATAGCTCTGAGTGAAAAGTGTCTTAGGAATGTTTTGTTGTGCTAGGCTAGCACAACTCAGCACAACTTTCCGACTTTCAAAATTCGCATTTTTGAAAATTTCGAGTCAAAAACTAATTACAAATATAAAAAAGTTGAGCTAATTTCGAAAATATAATTCTGAGCGAAAAGTGTCTTAGGAAGATTTTGTTGTATTAGGTTAGCACAACTCAGCACAATTTTCTGATTTTCGAGATTCGCATTTTTGAAAATTTCGGGTCGAAAACTAATTACAAATTCAAAAAAGTTGAGCTAATTTATAATATATAATTCTGAGCAAAAAGTGTCTTAGGGAAGTTTTGTTGTGCTAGACTACACAACTTTTGTTAAAAAAAAACAAAATGGCGGTGCTGAGCCAAAAAACTTTTTTTGGAAATTTTAGCTCAAATTTTGATTTTCTCGAAAAATCTTTTGCAGCACAATTGAGCACAAATCTAGCACAACTTTCATTTTTTTGAAAATTCATATTGTCGGTGCTGGACCAAAAAACTTTTTTTGAAAGTTTGGTTCAAATTTTGATATTTTCGAAAAATCTTTTGCGGCACAATTGAGCACAAATCTAGCACAACTTTCATTTTTTTGAAAATTCAAGTTGGCGGTGCCAACTTCCCGGACATGTAAATCGTATTAAAAGGTGCTTGGGTGTAGACAAAATTTCAACACATATTTAAAAGTCTTCCAACTAGTAAACTATTTATTTAAACTTACTCTAGTGATGATGCAGCGATAGATAACACTTCAAATTTCTTATTCTATTGCTTAAATATTAATTTTAAATAAAAATAATAGCAAAAAAATATATTTAAAGTGGCATGTCAAAATGTGTATTTTTACGTGCGTAATAAGGCCGGCCGTAATATGGCTGGCTTTACGCTTGACTGGTTCTTCCCCCCCCCCCCCTTCCTGAGCGTCCCTCACTGAAGGCCATCGCTCGAACAGTCAGGGCCGCCAGAAGTTGTTTAGATCGCGACTCTGCGCATTTACTTTTGTACGTTCAGAGACTATATATGCGGTCCTGAGTGTTGACATAAGAGTGCTCGCTCGTCGCGTTAAATCTGGTGATTTATAGCGCCCACTACAAGGCCGTCTACCCCCGAAGCCGGCACGATGAGTGTATTCAAAGCTACACTGTAAAAAAAGTACTTTAGATACAATTTTGAAACTTATCAGGATTACTGTTCACCCAAATCTGTTTTCAATTCCGTCGGAGATGAGTTCACAATTATTTTCGTTTAATATAAATCAATCCGGGAAATTCGTATAAAAGTTATAAACAGTGCTTTTCACTAACTCGTAACTTTTTTCTGGATAACTTGAAGAATATGCAGGGTGTCTAGCGTTTCTCCTTTAAAAAATTCCAGGTCTTTTCCAGGTTTTCCAGGTAAAAAATAAATTTTTCCAAGTATTAATGTATATGAGAGAAAGAATTTTTATAGGTTTTACGGTCTTCAAGTAAAATAGAAAACGAAACTTCTTGAAAGTTCGTTTATTAATTCTGACGTTTCGGCTAACACTGCGTGCTTTTTTCAAAGAACCTGATTGAATATAATAATAATAATATAAAATATAATAATAAAAATGTTCTACATTTGTAAAAAATTAAAAGTAGAAATACTTCAGAAATACCTGAATTATATATTTTGAAGGAAACAAAAATTTTCACTTTTTTGATTCAATACATGTCAAAGGAGTATACAATATCATCCGTAGATAAGAGCCTCTTAAAAATTGAAGAGGCTTTTCAATATGAGCTACATATTTGTTTAAAAAAGAATCTGCGTAATATTTGAGACAAGGACGAATATCTAAGCAAAAAAATGAAATACATTAAGGCGGTTAATTCATTACAAGGATAAAAGCGAAATCTAAAGGACTTAAACTTTGAGAATCGAAAAATCTTTTAATCGGTTCATCATTTATAACTCTTTGTTATAAAGAGTTGAAAAGACATTGAAAAGCCATTGAAAAGCCTCTCCTTTGACATGTATTGACTCCAAAAAGTGAAAGTTCTTGTTTCCTTCAAAATGATTAATTCAGGTATTTCTTGTATTTCTACTTTTAATTTTTTACAAATGTAGAACATTTTTATTATTATATTTTGTTATTGTTATTATATTCAATCAGGTTCTTTGAAAAAGGCACGCAGTGTTAGTCGAAACGTCAGAATTAATTAACGAACTTTCAACAAGTTTCGTTTTTTATTTTACTTGAAGACCGTAAGACCTACAAAAATACTTCCTCACATAAATGAATTTATTAGTAAGCCTTAGTAAGTGAATATGTAGTTTCCTACAAAAATTTGACTAAGGCAATTGATAAACTTCTGATTTCATTCCGGGTTGCCAATTTCAAAATTCCCTGACATTCCCTGACTAATTTTTCATTTTCGCTTACCGTTATCTGCCGTTATAATTAAAATTATAATTATATAATACAGGGATCACAGTGGTTCGGCAGTTCAATTTTAGGGAAAATAGGGGATTTCTTTTTCGAAAAAGAAGATTTTAAAAAAAGGAGGCAAGTTTTTTCTTTTAAAAATACCAAGGAAGGTGCAATTCTCCAGAATCTTAAAAAATCCACAAAAATCTTAGATTCCTGTCCAGAATCTAATAAAACACTCCTCAAATTTCTAAACGTTCTGAATCTTTCGAATGCTCTATAATTTTCTAAAATCCTTTACGAATTTTGGACTTTTCAACCAACTTTCAAAATCTTCTAGAATATTTTTAGTTTTCCATAAACTTGTAGATTCATTACATAGATTTTGTAAAATCCCAAAAAATTCTTTACACAATCTAGATTTTTGAGTGTTTTAGAATCTCCCAGAGACTTCCTGGTTCTTCCAAAATCTTTCATAGAGTTCTTAAATCTTCTAGTCTCTTCCAGACTTTTTTTTTTAAGACTAAAAAAGTCTACAGAATTTTAGGAAGATTCTGAAAACAATCTAGAAGATTCTTCAAGATTATTAGTCTTTTGAGAGGGTTCTAAAAGATTCTGCAGAATTCTGGAAATTCTAATACACTTCAGAATAATGTGCTTGAAGTTCTGAAAGTTCAAATAAACGAAATCTTTACTTACTTTCGTTTTAAACTCAAATTTGTTCTAAATATTAATTTATTAATACAGAAACTAATGTAATGAGAAAGAAGCTCATGATATTTCTCTTTATTTTCTAGATTGAACGATATTTCAAGATAAATTTGAGTTAAGAAAGAAAGTTCGTTCATTTGAACGTTCAAAACTACTTACTTACTTATTTATAATCCAGAAGGTTCTAAAAGATTATGGAAGAATCCAGAAGAATTTAAATGATTGTAGATTTTAAAACAGTCTAGAATATTTTGGTGAATTTTCACAGATTTCAGATAAGTTTTGAAGATTCTAAAGAATTTGAGAGAATTTCTGTAATCTTTTGTAGACTTTGGAGGATTCTAAAAGACTCTGTAGAAAATTCTAGAAGGTTACGGAAGTATTCAGAAAATTTTAGAAGATTCTGGAAGAGTCTAGTATATGTTGTAGAATATTGAAGAATTTTTGGATATTATCTTATAAGATTATTGTAGGAGAACCCAGAAGATTCTAGAAGAGTCTCAAATAGTTTGGAGAATTTTTAAGGATTTTAAATCAATTTTTAAGATTCTGGAGGACTTAAAGAGATTTTAGGAGACTTTCGTAGATTTTGCAAATTTGGAAATTATGGGATATTTAAGAAAACATAAAAAGAGTTTTTGAATGTCACAAGTTTCTATTTCTCATAATTCTTGGAAAATAATTATTCGCAAATTTGAATATAAAAAGGTAAAAAAGGGAAAAAAGGGAATGAAACCATAAAAAAGGTGGTTTTAGGAGATTTGCAGAATAAAAGGAGAAAGGGGACAAAAGGGGGAATAGGGGACTGACTGTAATCCCTGATTTTGTAATATTATAATTATATAATTATAACACTTGCTAAATTATAATTCTAACTATTGAGATATAATTATAATTTGCTGTATCAATAAAATTCCCTGACTCTTTGAAAGTTTCCCCTGACTTTCCCTGATCATTTTTAAATTCACTGACTTTCCAGAATTCTCTGAGCTGATGTAGCAAGCCTGGCATTCGAAGAAAACTACTCATTCAAATTTAGCGTGATAAGAATTCCAGGACTGTGAGGGAAATTCAAGGACTTTTCCAGGTTTTTCCAGGTAAAAAAAATTCAAGAACTTTTACAGGTTTTCAAGGATTTCCAGGACGCTAGACACCCTGATTATGGGACTTGGATCATATCTAAGTTTCGTCAAAACTGTTTCGAAACTGGTAAGTTTCAAAATTATATCTAAAGTACTTTTTTTCAATATTTAAGCAATAGAATATGCACCCCCTTGAAACTTTACGAGGGTACTTTGCTTAGTTTTTAAAATAATTTCATTCAAAAATTCACTCGTAAAAAGGTTATTTTTCAAAGGATTACGACTGAATTTAGTAAGAAAATAGTAGTACTGTTCGATTATTCCTTTTTTTATGTTTAACATTTTTTTCAATTATACTATTGGTTACTGATTCTCTTACTATCTTCACCGCATAATATAATCTATTTGTAAATAACATTTTCAGGAGTGAATTTTTGAATTAAATTATTTTAAAAACCAAGCAAAGTACCCTCGTGAAATTTCAAGGGGGTGTATATTTTGACCAAACTTAGATATGATCCAACTCCCATATTCTGCAAGTTACCCAGAAAAAAGTTACGAGTACTGTTTATAACTTTTATACGAATTTCCCGGATTGATTTATATTACACGAAAATAATTGGGGACTCATCTCCGGTGAAATTGGAAACAGACTTGGGGGAACAATAATCCTGGTAAGTTTAAAAATTGTATCTAAAGTACTTTTTCTACAGTGAAGCTTTGAATATCTGTAAAAATACACATTTTGACATACCATTTTAAATACATTTTTTAGCTATTATTTTCATTTAAAATGAATATTTAAGCAATAGAATAAGAAGTTTAAAGTGTTATCTATCGATGTATCATCACCAGAGTAACTTTTCATAAATAGTTTTCTAGTTTAAAGACTTTTAAATATGTGTTGAAAGGGCCATTTTGTCTACACCCAAGCACCTTTTAATACGATTTACAAATAGAATATAAATAATTTATACTTTATAAAATGCAATATCAACGCGAAATAGACTAATGTTAATAATGTTTGAAGATTATATTTTTTTAAATATGGTCGCAACTTGGTTTAGACCAAAGTCAGTGGATTAACTCATATCTCATATAGGAATTGAGTAGTTCAAATGATTGTAAAATATTGGAAACTAACTAATGAGAGTTTAAACGTTTACTACAAGTTTACTTATTAGTTTTTTAAAAACCTAATATTATTTTGTGTGATAATGTAAAAATATTTTGCACTTTATTATCTATTTTAGTTTCGAAAGAAAGTCTGAGAAAATTATAATTTTACAATCATATTTGAATTAATATGCAAACTCTTGAAAAAAATCCAAGAATCTACCGACCAAATTTGGACCAAAACCGTGAAAATTTGAATTTGATTTCGGTCTAATTTGAATTTCTTAAATTTTCATATTTGAATTACTCAATTTCTACATGTTTCAAATATGCTCTTGACTGCATGGTTATAATTTAACCTTTGAATGAAAAATTTTTGGAATGTTATAAAATTATAGAAATCCTTTCTTTCGTCCAGTGAAAAAAAATAGCCTCGGTAAAATTCGCCGACTTTTGATATACAACCTTAGTTTAGATATTTAACCTAAATATCTTAGATTGCTGTACAAAAACGTACATTGTCAAATGCCTTTTTAAATAAAAAAAGTGCTTTAATTTTGCCACATTTAAATAAAAATTCTCTACCTATACCTTTTTGCCCCATATTTGTCTACTTAAAAGAAATTTTTTAAACCCAAGAACCATTCAAATAAAGCATTTAAAAAAAAATAAAGTGTCTTTTATTTACAGTAAATATTTTTTATCTTCGCGAAAAATTATGTAATTTGAATGGTTCTTGCGTCCGAAAATTTTTTTTAAGTAGATAAATACGAGATAAAAATGTTTTAGAAATTAAGTGCCTTATTGACAGTCTTTATTTCTCTTTTGTATCAATAGTGGGCAGATTTTTAGTATTTTAAAGTTTTAAAATAACATGCACAAACTTAAACTGGAATTAATTTTTTTATTTTACTTTATTTATGAAATTTTCATCAATTATTTGAAGTCTTTTTCATACATCCGTAACGATGTATTTTATTCAGGGTATTTGAAAGAAGTAAAAAAATAAATTACGAAAATAAAAATGAACATTAACTTTTATTTTTGCAAGAATGTAAAAATGTATAATTGAAGACATGAGAATGACAACTCGTTAAAGACCATTTGAAGTTGGCCCCCCAAGTAATAGTTAAAATAACCT
>JBAGKK010499947.1:0-14885 GCA_037177015.1 Euceroptres primus | reverse complement strand
ACTCGCTTCGCTCGTGCGAAAAACGTCTCGTGCGCTAAATAATCACTTCTCACACACGTATCGAAATGTACTATTTTGTATGAAAATAAAATTTCTATTATTTTCGAAGACTAAAAAACTAATAAACAAAACGAAATTGCTTTGTATTATTTTTCTGATATCTGAAACTGTTTTTGAGATATTAGCAATTTTATGATATATGCAATAGAACTAAATTATTATTATTATTATTATTATTACTCAGTGGATGATTAGTATTATTTATTTTTAGTAAAAAATGGTGAAATATTTACGGAATAGGGTTCTTATAACTTCCAACCAGATAAATGAAAGTATTTTTTTCTAGTTGAAGATATTTTGTCTCTGTTTAGCAATAAAATAGCTACAAATAAAGTTGTTTTTTTATAAGTTGAATTTTCTGAAAACTTTATAACTTTTCTCAAACTTTGTTTGTCTCTATTTATTAACTAAGAATCTAGAAATTAAATTATTTGTCATTGATGTTGAAATTAAGAATTCTATTCTTAATCACTAATAAAAGTTAAAAATATTTTAATAAAGAAACAAAAATCTAGCGCAAAACCAAAACTATCTCCTTCATTTTTTCACAACTGTTTTTTAAAATCAATCTTTCTTTGCCTCATTCAGTAAAAAAATAAGTTTTTGTTTATACACAGATAAAAGAAATTCTACTTCTTACAAACCAAATGCTGAAATGAATTTCACCATTTGGTTTGTAAAAAGTAGAATTTCTTTTATCTGTGTACAAATAAAAACTTGTTTTTTTTTTACTGAATGAGGCAAAGAAAGATTGATTTAAAAAAAAAACAATTCGGCTTGTAAGAAGTAGAATTTCTTTTATCTGTGTATAAGCAAAATCTTATTTTTTACTAATTAATTACTAGTTAATTAACAAACTTTATACAAAAAGTTCAGCCCAAAATGCTTTTTTTCTAAAATCCAATTTTTGCCTCATTTAGAGATAGATATATAAACATGG
The DNA here is from genome assembly GCA_037177015.1 of Euceroptres primus. NCBI lineage: Eukaryota > Metazoa > Arthropoda > Insecta > Hymenoptera > Figitidae > Euceroptres > Euceroptres primus. The sequence continues at coordinate 13,885 of JBAGKK010499947.1, read as the reverse complement.
AAAATATTAATACAGGGTTTCAACATGTTTTGAAGCTAATTTAAACTTCCTCATTAGGAAAAATTTATAGGAATTTATAGAAAATTTATAGGGTCACAAATATAAGACCACCTATATGTTTATAAAATTAATTTTTCTGAGTACACGCTTTACTTGAAGTTTTAAAATTTTCTGGTTCTAACTTCAGTCTTTGGCTGAATGGAGAGAAAAAATTACAGAGTTCTTTTAATTATATAGAGATTTATCTTTAAAATGAGCCCAAGGAAATTAAAAATGTTTTTATTTCGTAGATTATAACAATTAGGAGAACTTATGCATCTTATAAAAAATAGATGATCTCATATTCGTGACTGGTACTCTAAGCGTTGAAATTTTAAAAAATCTGTCTCTAAGAAAAAATTGGATTTTAGGAAGTTTGCATTTTGTGTTGGTCTTTTTGGGTAAAGTTTGTTCATTACACAATTTGATTTGTAAGCAATGGAATTTCTTGTATCTATGTACAAATATAAAAAAAAGAGACATTAAGCCCAGACTTTGATACTGTTCTAAAAAAATGAATTTTTCTGTTAAACTGTTACTTAGTCACCCAAGAAATTATTGCTGTTTTGTAAAATTAAAAATTAGATTTTTAAGAACCAGTTCCAAAATGGAATCAATATCAACATCAATAAGATATCAATCTATCATTCCAGAGTTTTCACAGATTTATTGCGGCCAGTACATTATTACAATTAAATTCCAAAACTTGTGTTTTCAGAAAAGAGAATTGGCCCAAGTTGATTTATGTTTGCCCTTCCCCATTTTCTGTCAACTAATTAAATCTACTAAATTGAAAACTGATCACGTAAAATGATTTGAATCGAAGACAAAGTAACCCAGTTGCTAAAAGTTAGTTTTTAATTTTTCTTTTGCTCTTTTTTTTGTATTTTGTGAGTCTTACTACTTAAGCTTTTTCTTTTTGTCCTTGCCTTTGGTGTCAGGTGGACAGTAGAAAGACCTATCGCTGCAAGGATACTTGGGTTTGGGTGGACAAGGTTCTTTTGGCTCGTCATTTTCTCGACGCATCTGAACAGTTTCTTCCGGGCAAGGACATGATGAGCTAGGTGGCAATTTTGGTGGAGGTGGACAAGGACAGAGAACTATTGGTTGAGATGGAGGTTTAGGTAGTGGAGGAGGAGATGGACAAGCCTCTTTTGTTTCTCCTGCGCAGACTTCTTTTGGTATAAAATTAGAAGGACATGGATGAGGTGTTACAATCTTTGAAGGAGGACAGGCTTGTGGTGGGTAGTCATGTTTTTCAGTACTCCTCCGAAGTTTATCAGGAGGATATTTTTGTTTCGGTAAACAATCCGTACGATATTCGTTTTTCGCCTTTTTTACCTTTTTTACCTTTTTATTATCCTTCTTTGGGCACTTTGATTTCTTCTCCTTGCACAATGATGCCTGCTTACATTTTTCTTCACAGTTTGCTACACTCTTGCCTTTACAAATTTCAGCAACTGACTTGCATTTGGAGTCGGAAGATTGCAGGATGGGCGAGGTTGAAAAACTCCTCGAAAACGGTTTGGAGACTAGCTTTGACAAAAAGAGAGACAACTTTCGTTTTGATGACGCAGAACAGACCTGGAAAAAGAAATTGAGAAAATTAATGTGAGAAATTAAACTTTAAAGCGATGTTATTCAGATCCAAATTCAGAATTCTATATTTTTATAATAAAGTTAATACGCACTGGAGAGTTCAGTGGTGATTTTGGAGACCTTGGTGGTTTGTGGTAACAAATTTTAGATTGCTCAAATGACTTTGGTGGTTCTGATGGTATCCAAGGTTTTGTAGAAAAAGAGGATTGGAACTGAACCATACGGTCTAAATTTCTGGGTCCAGGTTGACGGCCCCACAAGGTAGATATCACAGGCTTCAGAAATGGTTCATTCTCCAGTGAAATACTTTTTCCAGGAATAGACTTGACAACTTGATGAAGTAGAGTTGGAGGCTGAGGAGTTGCTCTGGGTGGTTTAAATGATAATAATCTCATCTTTTCATCAAAGAGCCAACGTTGGAGTTCTGTAGATATCTTCAGAGTTCTGATTTTTCCAATAAACAGGCAGCATCTTCTGAAGATGAGAGCAGCCTGGGGTAAAAATAATTTCAGTACAGATTGTTTTCTGGACTCCACAAACCCTCTGACTCTGACTAGCATTTTCTATTTTTGCAGGGTCTCTTAGGAGGGCATTTGACGCAGAAAGGCTTCTTCTCCGTCTTTTGCTTTTTGGAATATCCGGGGCATGGAAGTGGCTGGCAAGGGCCATCAGGTGCCGAGCAGGGACTCTTAGTTGGCCAATTTGGCGGATCCTCGCTGCAATCCGTGTCTCCGAGCCACAACTTTGGGCGCCCTGCCTGAAGTTAGACGAGACGTGGTAAAATTCGGCTACTTTAAGTATAATTCCTGGACATGATGTTTTGGACCACCTCCCGTTACAAAAACCACCGCTCTCGCTGACCGCTCTCGTTTTCCTCAGTCTCGACCAACGGAATATGATAGGAACGGAAAGAGGGAAAGGGACACAAATTTAAGAAGTGGGGACCAACTTCTCATGTCCACTCGAGCCAGATTTTTCGTTTTCAGATTTGCTTCTATCAACCTCATTCTTCAATTCAATTTTTTGTTCCTCTTTCCCCTCACTGCTCCTGGTTTGGAAGACCCGTCGCTTGAAATCTACCACTTTCTCGACGAGGGTCTTGAGCCTATCGAAAGTTTCCTTGTCGCTGACATTCTTAGAGAAGAGACCCTTCAGCAAGTTATTGAAGAGTGGATTTGGATAGAGGGTTTCCAGGGTTGGATTTTGGTTCTGAAACTTAGTCAGCTTGTGGTTCTGGAACTTGTGATCACCGGATTGACGAAGAACTGTGGGAACCATGTTGTCGAATTCATCGTCGTGATGTTTGCTGGGGATTCCTTGTTGGCTGGGATAATCATCGCGTCCAATTTCGTCCTCCCACTCGTCACCTTGAGGGAAGTAGTCATCGTTTGCTATTCGGTCTCCAGGTTCGCTGGCGAACATTTGGGTTGACTTCAGGAAGGCAGGGACCTTGGAGAAGAGGCGAATGCTTTGAGGATCTACCTTAGTGGGCCAGAGGTCTGTTCGAGAAGCTATTGATCCCGAAGAAAGGGCCCCTGCTGCCGTAGCCTTCCCCAGACTCAGGCGAATCCGATTTTAAATCAGACTTTAGTACTATCAGGACTTGGCTGATTTCATTAGGATTTTTGGACAAGAAGTTTTTTTAAAGAGTTGACCTTTTTAGAGGTTTCGCAGTCGGCTGAGGACAGCTAGAGTGAGCGAGAAAGGGGCAGAAGGGAGGTGGAGCCACGGCATCAGGTCTTACAAGTTCGTTACTCAAAGTTCTTCAAGACTTTAGGTATCTAAGTTAATCTTTATCAGAATAAAGTATTCCAAAAAAGGAGAGCAATTCTTTTCTGAGAATTCACTCGTTTTTCATTTTTTTTAGGGAGGAAAAGAGGAGCTGTTTTCAGAAATGAATTTATATCTTTTCTTGAAACCAAATTTTTAAATGAAGTCCAGAAAACCGATTGTCTTAATTTTTGCAATGAAATTTTGAAAAGAGTTTAGTATAAACTATGAGGTTTTTTTTGCATTCCAAAAATAGTCAGGAATTAAAATAATTCAATTGACTTACTTTATCGCCTATGGAGTTGATTTGACGTGTGGTAAACATATTTCCCTGCATTCCTCTCGACTGGAAAAAGAAACAATACAATTACTGAAAAAAATCTTTCAAATCATAAACAAAACCAGATAAAAAATTCCTTATCTCTACTCTCTGAAAGTAAAATCGAATAAACTTTCTATCTTATAAAAGTTTTATTAGAATCAAAACATTGCAATAGTTTAAAAATATATACATACAAATTATTATACTACACACTTTTGAAATATACATATTTAAACAGGTTCAAATTGAAGTTATAAATTAGAAATCTGTAATTTAAAAATTTATAATGGTTTTCTTGAAATAAAAATCGGTTGCACTTCAGCATTTTTTATTTGGATCTTTTTTATTCAAATCTTTTTTTTTAGATGGACATTCCGGAGCTCTAAAGACAGGAGGACATTCCTTCTTCTTGCAAGGTTGAATTTTCTTTACGCCAGGGCATTCTTTAGATTTAAAATCGCTTTTCTGGTTGGAATCTCTTTTCTTACAGGGATCGTCTAGTTTTGGCATCACTTTCTTGCAGGGATCAACTTTCGTTTTGCTCCCCTTCTTGCAAGGATCAATTTTTTTTGTGCTTTCTTTCTTGCAAGGGTCAATTTTTTTAGTACTCTCTTTTTTACAGGGATCAATTTTCTTTGAAGTTTCCTTCTTGCAAGGATCAATTTTTTTTGTAGTTTCTTTTTTACAGGGATCAATTTTTTTTGCAGTTTCTTTTTTACAGGGATCAATTTTCTTTTCACTCTCTTTTTTACAGGGATCAATTTTCTTTGCACTCTCTTTTCTACAGGGATCAATTTTCTTAGCAGTTTCCTTCTTGCAAAGATCAATTTTTTTTGCAGTTTCTTTTTTACAGGGATCAATTTTCTTGTCAGTTTCTTTTTTGCAGGAATCAATTTTCTTTGTACTCTCTTTTTTACAGAGATCAATTTTCTTGGCAGTTTCCTTCTTGCAAGGATCAATTTTCTTTGCCCTTTCCTTCTTGCAAGGATCAATTTTCTTTGTACTTTCCTTCCTGCAAGGGTCAATTTTCTTAGTACTTTCTTTTTTACAGGGATAAATAATCTTAGCAGTTTTCTTTTTGCAAGGATCAGTTTTCTTTGCAGACTCCTTTTTGCAAGGATCAATTTTCTTTGCAGTCTCCTTCTTACAGAGATCAATTTTATTTTCAGTTTCTTTCTTGCAGGGGTCAATTTTCTTTGCAGACTCCTTCTTACAAGGATCAATTTTTTTTGCAGAATCCTTCCTGCAAGGATCAATTTTTTTTGCAGTTTCTTTTTTACAGGGATCAATTTTCTTTTCACTTTCTTTTTTCGCCTTTGCTTCTGCAAGTTCTTTTTTCCTCTTCTTACAAGGATGTTCCCTGTTTGAACTTGTACAAGAACTTCGACCAATTTTCCCACACTCATTTGCCTTAGGACTTTCCTGCTTGAACGCACTTTTACAAGGATCGGCTTTTCCTTTTGAATCTAAACCTCTCATTCCTCTCATTTTCTTACAATATTCTACAATTTTATCCTTATAGCTTTTTTTCTTAGAGCAGTTTGCTTTGTTTGTTGAAATGAATCGAAAAAATTGATTTTGACTTGACAATGTGGAAATTATTGTTCTCTTATTCATGACGGTTAACTGATTATTTGGAAAAAATTGAAAATTGTAATAATTTCGTTTACAGTAACTATTTAAAGATAATGGAGATCTTTCAGAAAAAATCGAAAGCATTTTAATGGGTGATTTCCGTTTTGAAATTAAGTGATGTTTTTTTCCACACATGAAATTCTTAAAAGATTTTGTACATTTTTGTATTTCCTTTAATTTTTGAAGTTGACAATATTTCTTGAGTTTCTTTTTATTACTCCAAAATCTTGAAGGACCCATTTCACCACGATTTAGAGAAGTTGCACAAACGTTGCTCGCAAAATTTCTGCCATCCTAAAACAAAATATGGGTAACTGCTGAGATTTTCATTTTGGGAATATAAAGGCCAAAATAATATAAAATATTTAAAAATAAATATGAAACAATTTTGGTAACGTTTATCAAACAGTTAATTTAAAAGCTTTAAAAGTAGTTTAACCGACAATAAATTTTTTTCAGTTGAATATCTTAACATCATATTGTGCAGTTACCCAGATTGTTTTAGGATAGCGTTTTCAGGAATAAAAAGGCGGATTTGAATTGATTGAATAATAATATTTCTCTTTTTTAAGAGTCATATTGATTTCCGCATATCTTGTTTGTGCAGTTAAAAGAAAATAACTTCCGCACTTTTAAAACCTCCATTTATTAAGAATTCTAATTCCGGAAGCTTTTCATAATTTTTCATAATTTTGTCATAATTTTTCATTTGTTTTAATAACTTGTTTAGAAAGTTACAATCTTCGTATTCAACTATTTTTTCTGAAAATTTATTTTCAATATTTCAATTTGTTATTTTAAAACGAAATATCATTATTATTCATTATTAAAATTCGAAACATTAATATATTATTTTAAAGTAATTAATTTAAAGTAAATACCTGTAATGAGTAAGGCACCATTTGCAAATTATTCGTGTTTTCGGATTCCTCAGCAATTGGCAATTTTTTGAGAACATCAATCAAATGATCCGATTGTTCCTGAAAAATTCAATTAATTAGAAAAATAACGGTAACCCGTATTTAAAATTCAGAGTTTCAATAAAATACAATTTCTAAGTAAACAATTTAAAAAAAAATTGGACACTAATTTTTGTTATCGTACATTTTTTGCTTCCAAACTTGGACCTTTTTGCCCCTGAGATGAATTTCTGCTTGGATCTGAACTCTTGCTCTCCGAGTTGAATTTGAATCGCGTCTGAGTTAATTCTGGCATTGTCTGTAAAAACAATTAAATTCTTCACCCTCAACTTCTTTGATTCTCAGTTCAAACAATTTAAAAGCTTTCAGAAAGAGGGAAAGAAACCATTAGGCTTTTAGGCTCAAGGTATCCGTCCAATTGAATTAACTTCTAATTACACAAGACTTGCATTTTATTTTTCTAAAATTTGGAATCCTGATTAGTGGTTAATTAATTAATGGTTTGTAATGATTAACACTTTGATTTATTTATAGTAATTATAAAAAAAACAAAAGGTAGTCATAGAAATTTTTTAATTTCTCTTCATAAAAATTTTAATAACTTTAAAACTTGAATTCAAATTAGATAAATAAAATAACTAAAAATAAATGAAACCAAATTATTCATACTTCTCTGTAATTGTTTAAATCTTTGCTTTCTGGAAGACTGAATCCTTTCTGGGCCGATTTGGTAATTTGGCCCACTTCAATGACAGCTAAAGATTCGAGTTTTGAGCCATTTTTCAAAAACTGGGATAAAGTTTGTCCTAACTCTCCAGCTGCTCCAATTGCCTAATATGAACAGACATATCTCAAATTACGTCAAAAATTTATAACATAAAAAATTTATAATTTACATTTTTTGTTCTGAAAACTGAACTTAAACTTTTGACACGAACCTTGAGATTTTCTTCAGCAACATGATAACTGCACTGCCCTAGAGATTTGACGACTGATTTTGCGGTCCGAGAGAACATGGTTACTAATTTTGGTGAGTTATACTTAAAATTTTTGAAACGCCTTCATTAGGCGTTAGATTTTTCCAAAATGGTGAGATAAATAAAGATAAACACTGTTGGTTACTATGCTAACCACATTAGTCATTTCGATTTTGTTCTGTTTCAAAACTATTTTCATGGTGGTTTAATTTCTTTTTGACTTCAATTTTCCTTTTTATATTCACAATTTGCTTACTACTTCAATGCAAAGTTTTTATTTTAAAAAAATAACCAGTAAAAATTGCACAGTTCATAAAAAAATTAATTATTTTATTTTTAATTATTTGTGACCCCATAAAAATTACTTAGATAATATAAATTTAAAATTTTTTGAAAACACTTGATTTTCATATTTTTTAATTTAAATTTTATGTTCGATATGTTATTCAATTGTTATATTTCTTAAATGGTACGATTATTTCTAATTATGATAAACATCCTACTTAATTTCGAAAGTCTGTTGAATTAAAATATGTCGAATTTTGAATTTTGCAATTTTCTCAATCTTAGTGTGCCAATTTAATTTGAAAAAATAGAATAGTGGCGCAATCTTTTAAGCGTCTTTGGTACTTGAAGTCAAATACTCAGTAGGTTTGAACTGGTTTGAATTTCAGTTTCCTAGCTAAATAAATAGGAACCGTGCTGAAAGCTGAAGATTATCCAACGAGCAAAGCACCGGAAAGTGCTGACCTCTACACAAGATATTTCAAATTTTCAAATCTATTTTTTATTATTGAGTTTTAATACTCAATAGTTATTTAATATTTAGTCAAAATAATTCACTAAAATATTTTTTCTAATTTGACGTAAAATAAAAATTCTCATAATTATTTAATATTTAGCCAAAATAATTCACCAAAATATTTTTTATAATTTGACGTAAAATAAAAAAATCTCATAATTATTTAATATTTAGTCAAAATAATTCACCAAAATATTTTTTCTAATTTGACGTAAAATAAAAATTCTTATAATTATTTAATATTTAGTCAAAATAATTCAGCAAAGTATTTTTTCTAATTTGATGTAAAATAAAGATTCTCATAATTGCAATTTTTGTAAATAAACGTAATGAAATAATCGCCAAATATTTTTCTGATAATTCTTCTTAACTTTTTAATTTTAGAAGAGATTTAAGCTTAGACTTAGAATTTCCTTAGAAGAGGTTTGGACTTAAATAAAAGTTCTTGTAATTACAATTGTTGTGAATGTAATAAATTATATTTTGAGTTCTTTCACAATGCCCACATTACAAAAACGTATTAATAGCATTTTAATTCAATTCAAGATCGAGGTCTCTCATTTTTCTGATCTTCTCTTAATATCCTTCATCGGACCAGGTGATTTCGTAGCCAGGGAATTTTTTCTTAATCAACTCCACAGAAACTTGATGATCTGCTTTTCCGAATCCCTGGAATTTAACACAAACATTTGGTGTTACAATCATTAAATCGTGGGTGTTTGAATTCTGACATTTACTACAAAATCAATCTATTTGATTACATTACAATTTGATTTGCTGACAATGATTGTCTTTCCCTTCATTTACATTAGGATATGCACTGATGGAAAAGCAATTAAATTAAAATCGATATCATGTTTATGTTTAAAGCAGCTGTGATTTAAATATGCAGTCAATTTTATTTATCAGATTTTACTTTGCTGAAAATTTTTTTTTCAATTTTGACGAATTCGTACAAAAAAAAAAGGTGGAAAATAGAACCCTTTTATTTCATGAGAGTCGTTACCGTGCCCCAAAAGACGTTATCGTAATTTGGTCGGCTAATGTAAATGCCTGATGAATGTGGTGGAAGTCAAGGTTTATGATATTTACTTTCTTTTTCTCCAAGATTTTACTGAGATTAAACTTTCCCTTCAAAGATTAGGTGATTAGGATAAGAAACTTTTTTTCTTTTTTTCCAGTGATATATCACCTTAAATTCAAATTAATCCAAAAATTCAAAGTTATATTTCAAAAAAAAATATAGGACCATAATTCAAACTATGGAACAAGGATTTAAAAAAAATTATTCATCTAACTACTCTTTTCCTGAACAGATTGGATTTCCTAATAACAAGTTCATTAATTATAATACCACCCAATTATTTTTAATTGATTATTAATGTAACAACTTTTCTGCTCGATTTCTAAAGAATTTCAATTTACTGCAAGATGAAGCTTGCATTGTTGCGAGTCAAGCTCTCATAAACTAATTTCCAGCCCTAGTTCATCAAGGCTGTGAATAAAAAGTGGGTCACGAAAAGAAGATTAATGAATTCATGTATCCTTCTCTTTTCAAAATGCATCATACAGAAAAATCTTTATCTTTTCACGAGAGAACTGGAAGTATAAAAAATACTTGGAAATTTAAATTTAAAATGAATAGAATAAAAAAAGGACCTGTGAATAGCCATAAACATTTATGGTTTTATTTTCTGCGTCGTGTTTAATTCTTCCACCGCCGACACACTTGCTTTTTATATTAGACCCGATCTTTTTCAGTTCTTCTTCCACTTCCTCGTAAATATCCGCTGAAACAAAATTAATATATTTATAATTTAATAAAAAATATCATTCAGCATTATGTTCACAAATACATATTTATTTTACAATATTTGAAGCAAACTCTGATTTAAGGTAAGGTAAGATCAAAAGATAGTTTCAAGAAAGTAAATTGAACATTAAATAAATTATTAAGGGTCGAGAAAAAAAGTCTAAAACTTTTGTTTAAATCTCTGAAAATTAGATAAATATTTTTATTGAAATAATACAAAATGAGAGGGTGAGCTTTCGAAAAACAAATTTTTTGATAACCCTAATATGTTCCTATTACAGAATTTAAATGTCTGTAAGAAATTATTGAATATTAAAAATAACATTTGTAAAAAGAAGTTCTGATGCATCTAAGAGAGTAGCACTTGAAATTTTATAGATACATTATAGCGACAACGACCTCGAGAATTTTTCATCAGGACGAAAAATAGGAAGTAATGCAGCAAGGATATAGAGTGCACGTCAGTTAGGAAAAATGGAAGTGAGTAAACATATCTTGCACACAATTTCAGCGAGGTGATTGCTCGATATATCGTGTTTACAGTTTATTTCATTCTCGCTCTGTTACTTTATTATTTTGTTTCGCAAACAGCATCTCTAGCATCTCCATTTCCCAAATACTGCACTACTTATAAAATAAAAAAAACTGTGCTCTATTTTCTAAAATACTTAATAAACATTTAAGTATAACAATTTTAAGTATAAAAATAGTAAATATAACAATTGTAAGTATAAAAATAGTAAATATAACAATTGTAAGTATAACAATTGTAAATATAACAATAGTTGCTTTTATTCATTATGCAAATAATTTTAATTGCAAGAATATTATAATAAATAAAGTAAATTTATTTCATTATTTATTTATTATTATTCACTTATATTATTATTTATTTATATTATTATTTGTTTAATTATTATACAATTATAACTATTTTCAAACAAATATAATAATTACAGTAAATTTTAGTTTCAAACTTGTGGTACATTCATGCTGAATAGTTAACAAATTGCTAATACTTGGAGCATATCATGCCAGAATATTCTCCAGGATCTTACTAGACTCATAAGTGCTGCATACCACAGGTTCCGTATGAAGGATTCAGCAAAAGAGGATATTTGCTAGTCTCTATGGAGGGATAATTATAAATAGAATATTTAATGTTGAAACATATAATATCTATGCAAGAACTTTTGAGAAATATATTTTTAATTCAATTCATAGCAATTTAATATTAAATTAATTTTAAATAAATTAATTCAAATTTATAAATATACTTTATTTCATTATAATATTATAATTTAGTTTCAGTGACACAAATATCAGAAAAGTAATTCAAGATTTGAAAAACCTATTTACCAATAAAAAATAATATTTTTGGAAAACCTGTTTACCAATATGAAATAATATTTTTTATTATCAAATTAACGAAGTAAAAATGATAATTTGCTTCACAATATGAAGCATTTTATATTTTACACCGGATAAAATATAATTGCATCCGCTGAAAGGCGGTGTTTTATTTCAATAATTGGAGAAAAAGAACATTTCAACCTTCGTTAATTTCACAACGCGAGGCGTCATGCGAAACTGGCAAATTGCCATTACTCTTGACTACGCCTCATTTAATTCAACTTTCAAGGCAAAAATCACTGCCAAGAAAGATTACTTGAAATTTGCAATTAGTTTGTAGTTGATCTTGAAATTTAAGTCAAATTAAAAGAAAATTTTCTTTAGTTCCGAAAGGTCTTGTCATTAATTGAAATTCTCGTTTTAAATAAACTCTACACTTCATACTGAAATTATTACGTATTATTATTATTATTATTATTATTATTATTATAACGTGCCAATATTATTATTATTATTAAACTATTCTTACTATTATTAATATTGTCACTATCAATTATTTTTATCCCAAAAAATTAATTAATTATTTAACTCAATATACTTTTCTGAGTGTCTTTATAAGCTACTGGAAAAAAGGTTATCACATTCGCTTTAAAAGCGATATCGTAAAATGTTTGGGTATTTAAATAGATATGTATAACGATTTATAGCCATGAGAATGTGGCTATTAAATTGATAATAAAAAATAATAGTTTCGTGAGTACTCATAAACTAAAGTACGAGAAATAAAATACAACGAAAATACAACGCTGTATTTACAAAAATAATAATTGCACTGTAAGAAATAATTAATTATTTAATACAATTTTAATATAAGAGATGTAAAGAAAATTATATCTTAATTTTTATATATTAAAATTACTACTTATGTACACAGTAAATCTCAGGTGTATTTTTTATCTAAAGTTGGATAAAAAAGTTGCAAACAATTGACAACTACAATTATCCGGCATCGGATAATTTTTATCCGACTCCCGATAAAAATTATCCGACGTCGGATAATTGTAGTTTTCAATTGTTTGCAACGTTTTTATCCAACTTCAGATAAAAAATATATCTGGGATTTACTGTGTCTATTAACTTTCATTTTATATCAAATTTAATATACAATGTATATTAAAATTAATGATTTTATTACTCATGTGTTTTTCTGACAGTGTAAAATGGGGACTTTCTGAAAAATAAATATTCCTTTGTTATATAATTTATATTATTGATTCACGAGAAAATTTGTGTCTAAATCTTGTGCCTTAACAAAACAAGTAATTTAAGCAATTTTTGGTCAGCTATTCAGTAGTATAAATTGGTTTTTGTCAGACAAGAGACAATCCCCCTGAATGGAGCTTCTAAAGAACAAAAATGACTCCGAAATAACTTTGAAGCCGAAAAAATGTATAAAATATATAAGGGGCATTATTTCTCAAGTGTACCCAGCCCAAAAAATTAATTTCTCCGATCGGGCTCAAATTTACAAAAAGTTTAGTCCTATTAGATGTCACTTCAAAAAAAAAATATTGATCAGTTTGGTCAAAAACTCGCCGAGGTAAAGGGGGTGAAATTTTTGTACTTTGCGCAAAGCGCCTCTATTTCGGATATAAATATCTTTTTATGTATGGCATATAAAAAATTTTGACTCAACCGTTCTCGATAGATTTTTTTTCAATCTTTCGAAGGAAATAAAAAGAATTTGAAAAACTCCAAATTTAGCGATCATTTTTGAAAATCAAAAATATTTTTGATTTTTTTTAAAGTTCGACCCTTTTTTTTCTTTTTTTCTGTAACTAAAAATAAAGCTTGTGATGTTTACTTTCAGATCCTTGAATTACAAAATGTCGATTTTTGTTGTTTTTGAAAAATTGAATTTTAAGTGACCTGGTAAATTCAAAAAATTTTTCCTATGAGCGAAAAAAATTCGGAAAATTTTTTGCATGTACAGGTTTTGATAACAAACAATATTGTAAAAACGGAAATTCAAAAAAAATTTTTTGTTGATTTTATAATTTTTTGAATTTGGTTAATTGCGCATTTTTAATGTTCAATTTACATGTAATGTATACATAATATAATAAGTTATTTGTAAATTAAAAATGCACAATTAACCAAATTTAAAAAATTTCATTTTTGAAAATTTAAAAAAAATTTTTAAATCAACAAATTTTTTTTTAATTTCTATTTTTACAATATTGTTTGTTATGAAAAACTGTGAATCGAAAAAATTTCCGAATTTTTTTTCGTACATAGGAGAATTTTTTTGAATTTACCAGGTTACTTAAAATTGAATTTTTCAAAAACAACAAAAAACGACATTTTGCTATTCACGGATCGGAAAGTAAACATCTCAAGCTTTATTTTTAGTTGAAAAAAAGAAAAAAAGGGGTCGAACTTAAAAAAAAATCTAAAATATTATTGATTTTCAAAAATGATGGCTAAATTTTGAAGTTTTCAAAATTTTTTAAATTTAATTCGAAAGATTGGGAAAAAATCTATCGAAAACGGTTCGGTCAAAATTTTTATATGTCCTACATTATTATTTATCGGCATTTGGAACTCGAAAGTTCATTGCCTCATCTACCCGAGACCGCCACGCGTTTCTATCCT